>JAWQUT010000808.1:13839-49308 GCA_033807755.1 Ellobium chinense
GTGTGTGTGTGTGTGTGTGTGTGTGTGTGTGTGTGTGTGTGTGTGTGTGTCCTGCTTTTGCTATCGTTGCAGTTGTAGTTGGTGCTGTTTCTGCTGTGCAAATGAAAGTGATGCTGGACCTTGTTCCTGTCGTGGATTCCTATTCCCGCTGGTGTTGGCAATGCTTTGACAAAGCATTATCATTAGCTTAAACCGTCTGTAAACTTGATACCTGGCTATGGGCACTGGAAGATAATGGTTCAATATTAGTGATCCACATTTACCATCTGCGAGGTAACAGTTGCATGCCCCTTTAGGAAGCCTTTATGCCTGAATGGTTGCCATGTTGGATTCAAGATCTAAGGGTCACGAGTTCGATTCCCAACCACGGTCTTGTTGTAGATGCCTTGAGAAAGCATTTCATCCCCACTTTCCTCAGTATGTGAAATGGATACCTGGATATAGGTAGTAAAAGATTGTCAGAATGCTTGTGGTTAGCACCAGTATATGGCACCGGCACTGTTTACTCCCCAGACAATTGAGAAAGTTTAAGAGTGACCTGGCCTGCTGGGGTAATAACAGTGTAAAGTCGCTTGAGCAGGCATCAGCCTGGATACGGGATTTATAAACCACATTAGTATTATTGTTATAAGAAGTTCAGAAAACTGTTGAGGGAGCTATGTGACTGGGGTAATTAATAATATACATGTGAGGTCACAAGAGTCACCAGTGGCTGAATCTGATACTATAAGTAGTTGAGAAAGTCCTAGAGTAACCTGTCCTGCTGAGGTAGTAATAGTGTGAAGCCGTGTGCGAGAGCATCAATCTGGATACGAGACTTAGTAACCGCACTATTATCACTAAAGACAACATTACTAATTGTCTAACAGTGCTTTTATTTTATATTTTTTCCCTGAAAGTACTCAATGTTTACCTGAAACTCGCCGTTTTTTAACGCATAAGCCATGAAACACGAGGCTGCCAAGACCAGCACCATGGACACGAAGGTGAGACTGATGCCGTTGACGATATCATAGACTGACAGTATAGTCTTGCCCAGGGGGAGAGTATACATCTGTAGGCGAGTAGATTTAGTCTCCGCGTTATACTGCATGGATAAAAACAGCAAGATGGTAATATGCACAATTAACAAAGCTACATCTGGTCTGGATATCTTTGGAGAGGAGGGATCAACATCTTTGGGAATGCCTTATGAGCCAGCAGGCCGCTACTTAGACCGCTGAGCCAAGTAAGTAAATAAACAGAAGAACACGTAGAGACATGTAATCATCGTTTATGAGGAACGACAGCATGTGAGATTTCATCTTAATATATTAAGTCATCTTACTGCTGACATCCATCGTGTCAGATTTGTCAGACTTTACGAGATTATTTCCAATGTTATTCCAGTGTTACAAAATATGGACATAAATAATAATATATATATATACTTTTGGACAGTACATAAGCAGATACATGGACACATAACCAGACAAAAAATAGACAATCAGACAGACGTATGGACATGTCAACATCCTAACTAAGAAGTCTTCAAAGTGGGTATAATTGACTGATTTCCGTTGCGCCGACTAACCATGACTTCACTGAAGATTTCGTGACTTATACCTATGTAAGACTTATAATATCATACATGTAGGCTGATGTATTATAGTCGTCAAGGAAATGTTTAACAACTATTTTCTGTCATCTGAAAGAAAGTCTTACGACCATTAAGTTACCTGTCGATCTCTCGATCTCAGTTGTTTAATTTCTGTTTCTGTTTCTGGCCATTAGACTCCTATTCACTTGCTTGTCTTGTTTTTTTTTTATATATTTCAATTGCCAGTCATGATAAAGAGCTCAGACATGAAACTGACAATTTTTTAAAATAAATTAATTATATATGTTCCAAAAGTTGTTTGTCAGATCTGGGCAGAATCATATTTAATTTTGATCACTAAGTGACAGTCATTCACATTTAATACTCAACAATGTGTAGAGATCTCAGATACACAACTACAACTACCAGCAGACAATGGACAACATAAGTATAAAAAAATACATATCAAACCCTTATGGCTCACTCAATAAAAACATACCAGGTGAGTATATTAGTTGACCACATGAGAATGCGAAAGATGACCACCTCTGTGTACATACCGCCCAGGATTGTGAGTGATTTCTGCCGTAATGATGTGTTTGAATGTGAGCGGTTTCACCACGTGGCAGCAACTCCGATGGTAGACAGACATACCCCGAAGTCGGGCATTAACGATGGGATTTCTTACCTTCGAAAGGAATGACATTAACCTAGCATGTTGAACCCTTATTAAGGATGCACTCAACACAAATGCACTACCATTATTGTTACAACTGCAAGAGACACCATCGTTAATGCGCAAGTTCTCAAATATTCTGGAAAATAAGTAACGTGGTGTTTTTTACAAGATATTTTGGTCTATATATCCATTTTGAGCAATTTCAGGAGAGATATTTTCCCCTGCAAATTGGACAGAAATACATCCGAAACTAAATTCAGTGTAGCAAAATAGCTTCCTTTCCTTTGCCTAGGGCATAGTTATTGCTTATAATGATTACAGTTAAGTGATGTATTTTCTCTTATAGCGAGTGAGAAAGAGAGAGAGAGAGAGAGAGAGAGAGAGAGAGAGAGACGGGTAGAGAGAGGGAGGGTGAGAGAGAGGGGTAGAGAGGGAGGGAGGGAGGAAGAGAGATAGAATTTATAGATAGATAGATAGATAGATAGATAGATAGATAGATAGATAGATAGATAGATAGAGATAGAGAGAGAGAGAGAGAGAAAGAGAGATCGAGGGGAGTAGAGAGAATCCACACGTTAAAACCACATTTCATCTGGGTTTTTTGGTTGTTTTTTTTCAAAAAATGTTTTGGGTATACTGGTAGGAAAGCCAGAAAATCTCTCGTTTGAAAATACTATCAGGACTGTGTTTCATATCCTAGACAAGTATTTCCCAGATACTCTCTCTTATCATGCTGCCATGCTTTTCGTCCTGGATTTATATACTAAACTTTACTCAAACTGGCAACCTGCTCTCTAGCTCAATCGGCTATCATGTTTGATTTAAAATCTGGCGAAAGACTTCATATGAACCAGTTGACTAAAAATTTCTATTTTTTTTCTTCTCTTTTTTATTCAGATTGGTAAGAAGCAAAATAGTCTTCATTGGATAGTCTGGGTGTCCGGCAAAAATACCCCTCTTTCAATATGAAGAAATTTGATTGTGACTTATGTGATCCGTTGCAAGGCATCCACCATGCCATCAGCAGAAGAATATTAAAATCATTGTATAAGCCCATCTTTCCTCTGCTAGGCGAAATTAATGCGAGAGTAAACTTATATGGCATCACTTGGTCAATACCAGTCATCAGAAGCGGCCTTGGACAACTTGATGTCCACAAGATGAACGACAAGAGGGCCAGAAGATGCTGGGGATAAACAGGGACTTTGCTTCTATTTATAGTCATGGCTGCACAGCAAACAACGCTTTCGATGATACGGAGTAATGCCAGTGTTTTCATGTGGAAATCCAAAATCTGGACTTTGGCATCCGCTGAATCTGACAGAAGAACTCTGAAGAACGCTTGGCCGTGAGGTTTGTAAGTAATTCTCATAAAGTGAAGACCGGAAGGTCTTGAGTATGTGGATCGATTTCCGAGCTGGGCAGTTTGCGTTGTGGTGTCCTCAGGAAAGACATTTTACTTTTATTTCCTCACTTTACACAAGTGTGAATGACAGTACCTCGGACATGTGATGTGGAGATCAGCTATTTTTATATTCAGGGCATTTTGCTTGTTGACCAGTGTCACCTTTGTTTGACCACAGTGTTTATAACCAACTTAAAGTGGTTGCCATGTTTTTAATACTGCAATAAAACCGTAACGATCTTGAAAACAATACACGTGTGCAGCTCGACTTAATTTTTTTTCTTATGTCTTACAAGCATGAAATTATGAGATGTTAAGTTTCTGGCAAGTTTCTGAATTATTAATACACGACATTTATCTTTGACCTGTTTGGAGAGTCATTTAATGGACAGCAACGCTTTTACATTAACAAGGTAATGTGGGATGGAAAACGAATTATAAGATTTTCTTTTGTTTTTCTCGCGGGCTGACTTTATTCCGCGGAATGTATGAAGTTTTAACTGAACGGTGTGGTTGTCACCAGTTTCATTTACCAAATCCACGTTTCATTCAGGCAATCAAGATAGTGCCAGAAAAAGCATCACATTATCTTTGAGTTAATGTATTTTGTCTTTTTTTTCCCTGGCCCTAAGGTTGTTTCTGATTGCAAGTAAAAAATTCCCTCAAGTAATGTTAAGTTCATATTGACAACATAATATCATTTCACTTTCATTGGAAAAAACCTTATGAATATGACAGATGTGAAATGGAGAAGTCTCGTCAATGTTTTTGTATGATGAACTAATCCCAGCCGAGATTTAGACCGAAGCACTCACTAGGATCAGTCTTTCAAACAAAAGCACTGATGAGGATTCCCATTCTCATCTGGTCTATAAAGAAAGCACCAGGCTGTTCATTATTACACATTTGGATTTTGTCAGCTCGTCACATTTGAAAGTAGAAATTAACTGTGCTGCACACAAATACTACTGCGCCCGGTGACCGTAATAGCTTCTTAATACCTCACTCCTGAATAATATGAACATCGCGTTTTCCCTCCTGTGACTTTACCGTGGTGGGTAGTTACAAGTTATTGCCTGTTAGTGCGTATTTAATAAAAACGCGTTGTGTGTGGATAATCTCCCTTGATCACTTGCATGTAGCTCGTTTTGGGGACTTTGAAAAATCCATGTCAGTATCTCATGTCTTGGTAAAGCCTGACATCTCACATTAAAGAAAGCTTGCTGAGATGGGAGATGCAGTATGTTCACTGACAAAGCCCGTAGAGTGCTTGTTGGTGTCTAAGGTTGCACTAAGTTTAGAGAACAGAACATTGCCTTGGGGCTTCAAAATTGGAGAAACTAACAAATATAATATCTGCTTTCTGCTTTGACGTCAATTGCTAATTCTAATGGATGTTCCGTCCTGACACTGAAAAAGTAAAGGAGAGCGAGATAGAAATAAGCGGACAAAAGCAGAGATCGGGGGAGGAAATTTGAGAAGAATAGGACAAAAAGAGAGAGAGAGAGAGAGAGAGAGAGAGAGAGAGAGAGAGAGAGGAATACCTCGAAAATTCCATGGAGCCAGTCAAAAACAACTGCCCACTAGCTCAAGAGCCTCTTCACAATGTTGGCGTAATTTATTTACTTCACAGTCACTGTACGCTAAAATAATTTGTCTAAGCCGGTCGTGGAGGTTTAGCTATTTTACTGAGCAAGACGTATTGATTGAACATTTTTGTTTGTTTACGATCGTGTTGTTCCTTACAAAAAATGTGCGAATGTTGTACAATGGGGACTAAAGAGGAGGAGTTTGTGACATGGAGAAAAACAGATAAAAGCAGAGGAGTTTGAAGTCATCTGAGCAAGCATTAACGCGGATACCACACTCATATAACCGAGTTGTTATTATTATCATCATTATTCAACTGTAGGGGCATGGACAGCATCAGCAGCTAAATATAATGCTCAGAAGGACATCCAGAACTCATCATAATTTATTTCTCTCACTGAGGCCACTTCCTCCCTCCCTTGTCATGACTAATCACGAAACGTTTATGATGGTTGTGAAAGGCACGCTGGAAGTGGCTGTTACTAATGGTTATGTAAACTCCATTGACTTATCTGAAAATTCTGCTGGAAAGACAATGCACACGGTGTACAATTAAATGCTGGAGTAAAACACAAAGACTTTACATCATAATATTAAATTTAATTTTTTGATCACACACCTTGGGATATTATTTCTCCTCTGATTTCGATTAAATTTACTGTGCGAGTCACAAATTTATTGTAGATGGCCCTCTTGTTTGATCAGCTGTGGTGTATCTTGTCTTCGAATTTACAGTAAATGGTCATCCCACATGCAAATGACTTGCTCCTAAAAAAAAACCCAAAAAAAACAACACAATATTCCATGCCCATGACATCACTCCTACTGTGATATGCAGCTGAACTAGCGTTCTGAGGTGAAATTCTTTAAATTTGACCGGCTTTTTATATGGGGCTACCATATAAAAAACGCATTTTTTTTCTCCTCAGCGTAATCTTTATGTCTACAAACAATAGCGTTTTCAAAAGCACATGAAGCACTGTAAGAGAAGCAGTGTAGCTGTAGTTTGGTCTTTGCTTCACGCTAAAATCGCCGCAAAGTTGTGAGTGTTAAGACTAATTTATCAAGGGGATTGGAAAACAAAATTCTTACGAAATTAAAAATATCTTTCACCTAGAAAGAAGTGTGGCGTATTCACTTAGAGATATTCTGTACTCTTAAATTTCTTAAACGTCCACAAAACGTGTCTAGGAATACACCCCTGTACCTGGAGCTGACACGAAAATAGACCAGGATATTGGAGGCTGAGTTGATAGTGACAGACGCATAGATGATTGCCCAGAAGGTCTGGTTAAGGTTGTGCTGAGCTTTCATGAAACCAACGTCTGGGACTACAGCCCGAATCAAGAAGATGAGCAGGAAAGGAAGGTAACATAACACAAACATCACGGACACGTAAGCCACCATCTTGACAACTCTGACGTCTTTCGGCGACAAAGAAGAGGTAACTTTGTTACTTTCTTTTCCTGCGTCAGTTGAGGAGTTACTCAACCTGAAAGCAAAATTGTGATTCAACAATTACATTTGTATCATACAGTCAAGTAGGGAAATGGAAAGCGCAAAATAAGTAAGTCTCTAGATAAGTAGTGAATTTCTTGGCAAGAATTTCAAATATTGTCATACTAGCTTTTAAGTCGTGCCCTTCATATGACAGCAGCATTTCCTCTCTGTTTGTGAGTCTTACTGCTGCAGAGGCCTCCAGGTTGTAGGAGCCTAAACTGTTAAAAACATTTTGACTATCCAAGTCAATAATAACAGACTGTAAAATCTGTCCTATGGTAAAATTGTTTAGAAACAGTCATTTAACATGTAACCACACCGCAAGAGCGGGGAAATTTAGTCCTGGATTTGAAAGTATAATTTTTGCGGGCATTTTTTCCCTCAGGCCTCAGCTCATTTCATTTCTGCAGCCCTGTCGCCTGCAAAAGAAGGCCAACTTTTTAACCACTTGTCATTTAAATTAAATGTGTGAAAAATATTTAAATGAAGGACCCCTCTCCCTCANAAACTCTGAACAGTACATAATTTGAGCAGAAAGGTGACACCTGATCTGCTGAACTAGCTTTAACCGTCTTGGAACGTTCCTGTGGTTCGAGGAGTTAGATTTTATTAAATGGCTAAAAGAGGTTATTATAATTTGGCTCCTACAACTTAAAGGACACTGTAGGCTATAATTGTTGTCAGATTAATCGGACTACTGTAATATTGATGCTAATGGTGGAAGTGCAGCTGTCTCTAAAGACATAGAAGTGCTTTCAATACTTAGGAACATTACCAAACCTGAAATGTGCGGCTTTCATCAGGCCATATGCCATGAAACACGAGGCTGCTGATACCAAAATCATGGCAGTGAAAGAGAGGCTGACGCCGTTGACAATTTCATAGACTGATACTGCTGTGTTTCCTAGGGGCAGAGTGTACAGCTGGAGGCTGGTGGAGTTGGTCAATGTGTTGAACTGCCTGATAAAATAGATGGATGTAAAGAAATGAGCACATCACATCTTTGGCCGTATGCATAATCCATACGATAGTTAACGTACTGCGTTAGCCACAGTGAACACTGCTAACATTTTGGGAGTTTCCTGTGGTTACCGCAGTGCGTTAACTAACGTAATGATTATGCATACGGCCATAGATATCTAACCGCTGGTCAAGATAGGAAACGTGCACTTTTTTATGTCTTCGTGCAGACTCACGAGTTACTGTTAAGTTACTTTGCCGTCGGATGATGTGTTTATACAGAAAATCTATACAACCACACATATGCCCCGGCATTAAAGTATTTAAGGGTGAAATCTGATGTCAAACAATTTAAACTATTGCAACTTATAGTGTCCAATTTATTATGAATCAACCTGAAGTGGGAGGGAGGGAGGGGATGAGGGGGCGGGAGGGAGAGTACCATTTAGTACTGCAGTGTGCAATATTAGATAGAAACTCCACTGCAATTATGGTAAGACGTTGCGCACATATTACTTGCATTAGAGAGAGTGCAATATCTCTCCTTATCTTTAACCGCAAAAAGGATGATTTGGTCATTCTAACTACATTCTACGCATAATGCGGATGTCAGCCTCTCTCGTCAGGCCTTGCCCAAGAAAGAAGCTAATAGCGGGTTAGCCCCGCTGGTATCGACGAGATCAGTCGGCAATTTACACAGCAAGATAATAACATGGCATCATCAACCTACGCATTCAGGTGTTTTCATCCTGATAGAAGTTTAGCATTATAAGATCTAACTTTTCTTAACACAGTTGAGGAACTGAGACCACAGCATTTCAAGTAGAATGCTGAGTAGGTCGTCAGGCCTCACTATATTCCTTTTCCATATTTAGCAATCATATACCATCTTTCAAATTTTCATTTCTGTCCATGTGTTCCACTTACCATTCCAGTCTATTCCCAGACAAAATAAGAGACTGGAAGATGATGACCTCTGTATACATGATACCCAAGATGACAACTGATCTCCACGTTGTGATGATATTTTTAAACGTTAGCGGTTTCACCACGCACAGACAGCGCTCTAAAGACAGGAATACGGTCGTGCACATTGAGAGGTCATTGCAACATCCCCTGGAATATGAAGAAATAACACATTATATTAATTCCTCTCTTAAACCAGCATTACCCATTCGTTCCAAAAGGGAAAAGGGCCGCATTGTATTTAAGTCAATATTTGAGGGCCTTAATCTAAAGTTTGTGTTTGTTGTAGGTATATAATCATACATGACACTGAGGTATTTAAAACTTTTAATGGGCATATTTTGGTCCACATAGCAGGTGTTGAACACCCTGATCTGTCTTAAACTGCGACTACTAAAGAATTAACATGAAAAGGAGTGGCTGAAATCTGAGTGTACTTTAAACTTTGGGATACCACAACTTCAACTGTAGATTTTTGTTATATTTGTCGAACTAAATAAACCGAAACCCTCCAGGATATTAATGAAAGTTTTGAGGGGGAAATGTTTACCCAGCCACATTGCAAATTGCAGGTGGCCAAAAAGATAGTCCTCTTTAATATCTTCGGACTGGAAGCCATTGCTGATCAGCTCTACCATAAAACAATGACTTTCAAATAAAAAAAAAATAATAAAAAGGAGGGCGTAGGGGAATTTTGGCTCTTCCCCCATTCTAGTGTAAAAGTTGAAGGAACAGCATCGCACACTCATGTTTACCTAATGAGAGACATTATGTAGTTTACAGCCCCAAAGTCCACGTTAATATTCAGCTGTGCCTTGTCTAGGGCGCTTGTTGTTGCTGTTCCGACTGTAGCCAGACATAACATGAAGTCAGTCACGGACAGACAAAACAGAGAGATGTTTGAGCTTTCCTGTGAATGAGGATATTATATGGTAAATATAACGTTCCGAGCTAACCATAAACTTAAAACCGTGAATCAAAATTAGGGATAATATTGAGATATTTGATGGTAAATGAGAAGTTCCGAGCTAAGTACCATGTATTAATATTAGGGATACTATTGAATGAATATGTAGGCGAACAGAATGATATACGGTGTGTTTGTTGATCAATAATTAGGTCAACAAGCACATAATAAACAGACTGGTATGGAGGCTCAAAAGGTTGATAGAGTAAGATGGCCAGGCTTGTATGTAAGTAATATAAGAAGAGGAAGACACGCAATTTTATTTAAGCATTTAACAAAATGAACATTTCAGATCAGAATACCTGGAATCCTTGTATCACAAATACTGTTATGTTCGCCATATTTGCCAAGCAGCCGAAGACGGCAACCGATCCAGAAATGACCACAAAAAGCAATATCTCAATATACACCAGAGATTCATTACTGACAAATTTTCTTACGAAGTTTTGGACCACTGTCTGATTGATGTTGTGTGAAAATTCCATGTCATTTGCACAGTAATCTCCGGTGGTAAATGTCAGAGCTACCTCTGTAAAATGAAGTTTTGAAGCATATTACTGAGAAGGCCCAAGTGGTTGAAGCCTCTGGCAAGTGTCCCATTAAGCCGAGTGGAGTCAAACAAAAAAAGAATCACTTGTTCTCACTGCTGTAAATGTTGCCAGACCAGTTCGAAAAACAAAAAATGAAAGCACTTGATACCCCTGATATAAATATTACCAAACCAGTTCGAAAAAAAAAAAAGCACTAATTCCCACTGCTATTAATATTGCCAAACCATCACCATCGAAAAACAAACATCAAAGCAATTGTTCCCACTGATATAATTGTTGCCAAACCTGTTCTAAAAAAAATCAAACCACATGTTCCTTCTAATGTAAATGTTGCTTAACCAGTAAATCCTGAGTCTTCCACATGAATTTACCTCATTCTGAAATTTGCCATTTAATAAAATGACTCTGCTGGTATTTAGGATCTGAGGACCAGTGGCCGTATGCATAATTCATACTTTAAATAACGAACTACACTAACTACGGTGAACACTACTAGCGTTCTGGGAGTTTTCCGTGGTTACCGCAGTGCATTAACTAATGTAAGGATTGTGCGTAGAGCCACAGAAAAGCATTTAATGCTGGCAGCATGAATATTAATAGATTGTAGTTTGAAACATGTCCCTATTGAAGAATGAAAACGATGGTTTATGTGTGGATATGAGTGAGGATGATTATTATGAGACAGTGAAGTTATTTAATTTCACACTTTATTGACCCATTTAAAAGTTGTCATTGGTGTGCTCCTACTAGTCTAAATCTATTTATATGATGAAATGAATAGAATCAGGTCGAGACTTATTGTACATTGGTGTCATAAAAGCATGCTTAAAGTTGTTAGGCTTGTCAAAATTTGGCACGATAGTTATAATGAATACACTTCACTACCTGTTCTCATTATCAGATAATATGTGTTGACTCAACGGCACTCTCTTTTTGCCCGAGTATCTTTTAATAACCCTAAGCATCATTACATTACTGGCTCTCCTTCTGAATTATCCCATCATGCATGAAGGTTCTGTCAATTGTATTCCACAAAATAAGCCAGAGTATAAAGAAATTGCTACAACTTTAATGAAGCTTTAAAAGACAAAAATGTATGCCATGCTGTGATAAGAAATGAATGTAAATTGGTCTCTGAGGCGGTCACGACCCCATCATTGCTGAGTAGGTAATGAAATCCGCGTTTCATATCATCACCATAGAAAGGCAGAATGGCTTACATTACCAAAACAAGTACTCTACGATTGTCTGATAATTTGAGGCAATAATTCTCCTTCTTACCATCCACCCCCACTCCCCCATTTTCCACCTCACTCCCCACCCCCCTCCTTCCAAGACCACCAATTTGAAACCCACGCTGTATGTATGGAAGAATATTAATTCCTTTATCTTGCATGTTTTGGATAACATTATCATTTTTTTTCCAATCTTGCTTTCTAATGGTGCTCATTAAGGAAATCATAATAAGGAGGGTATGAGCCAATTTTCCATATGCGAAAATGTTAACAAAATTTTATCTGCACTGCAATTTCTTTCGGCGTTTTCTATATGGCGTAGTTAGTACTTCTTTTTTTTTTTTTTTTNTTTTTTTTTTTTTTTGCATAAATTTTTTTGTCGCCAACAAGAAATAATGAGAGCTCTGTTGCAGGCGGGGGACCTTTTGAAATGAGTAAATGTTCCAAGTTGTAGCCAGCAATGTGGTGCATCTTAGCAGTGACATATTAAGTTAGTCATTTTAGCGTCAGTTCTGTCAAATTAAACGCAGGCCGTGTCTTCGAGACGACGGTGGAGATGACACCATAGACCTTACACAATTTTGCATTAGAAGCCTTCTTAGATTGGATTAAAACCTACTTACTATTATTTTTTGTTCCGCGTTAATTCCTAAGGGCTAGACTTGCCATTTGTTGTCGTACTAAATTATTGTGGTGCGCATTGCTCTTGTTTCAGACACACGTGTGAAATTTTGTGGTGAAACAATATTTTTTATTGTGAGATAAAGTTTTCCTAAGGTTAACACACACAAAGGGAAGAAAACCAGTATTTAACACTTTGATGCTCAAGTTTGCACACAAAATGCACTAAATTAGATAAAGATTGTGTGCATCACAATAATGCAGCATAACCTACAATAGAAAATCAGTCTACCTCCTTAAGGGCACCAACACAACTAATCTGCACAGACCCCTTCTACGTGTTGCTTCTTTTCCATGATTCTAGGGTGAGTAGTCTAAGCCGGGTGTTTATCTGTTTATCCATGACAGTAGCTTAATATTTAAAAATGAAGCTGACCAGCACAGAATAAATATTCTACAGAGACACTTATCTTATAAGTGACGTCACCTACAGACACGCCTGGGTGTCCATATGCATTACATTGTTTTTCTCCAGCGTATCTAGGACAGCCGTGCTTGTTCATTGTGTGTTGTTGCATTTTAAGAGTGTGTGTCTTCTGCCAATGAAGACTATTCAATATATTCTGGAAAAGGCTACGAGTGCTCCTGTAGAATTGTCTTTTTTTTTTTTTAACCGGCGTAGCGCGATAGTGAAAAACATAACTAGTTTTGACATCACCCAGGATTCTGATAAACGCCAATGATGAAATATCAAGAAACACTTTTTGATGCCATTTTAGGCAGTATGAAAAATAAATTAAAAACAAACAAACAATCAAACAAAAAAAAGGCACTCACTGTTTCTTACATGGTAAAGACAGGAGCATTTTCACACGTTCGTTCTATTTGCATTTATTTATAAACCATTTTTTACTTTTCCACCTCCAATACAAAATCACATGTTGTCAGTAGTCCAGGAATACTCAGAGGGCTGAAACTGCTTGAAGAAAGTGGTGAGGAATGTAGCTCTGTACCGGGAACTGACCCGAAGGTAGACCAGGATATTGGAGGCAGAGTTGATAGTGACAGAGGCGTAGATGATTCCCCAGAAAGTCTCGTTGAGGTTGTGCTGGGGCCTCATGAAGCCAACATCCGGGTACATGGCACGAATGAGCATAATAGCTATGACGGGAAGGTAAGTTACGACGAACATTATAGAGACGTATGTCACCATCTTGACTATTTTAGCATCCTTTGTGGACATGGAGGAGGTAACTGTGTTAGAATCCTTGCTCTTTTCAGAGGCAGAGTTACTCATCCTGAAAGCATAAAAGGCATCATGTTACATGCCATCTTAGAGATAAGTTACAGTAGTTGTCTGTAATTTTGTATTCTAGTAACAAGCACGTAACGAAGTTAGTTTCTTTACACAAAAAAACCAAAAAAAACAACATAAAATTCCAACGCACATACTGGAGAACTTGCGCAATTACCATCGTAAGAATGTAAACCCTGTATGATGAACGCTACAAAGGTTGCTATCAGCACCGAAGGATTAATGTAGATCTTAATATAATAAGAGATCCCATGGTTAGTGCGCAAGTATTCAAATTGTTCATACAGTTAGATGGTCAGCATTTTGCCACGGTCCACTATGGTGCTAATGCTGGCAATGCATTATTTTTTTTAATGTTCCTATTTCCTTTACTGTGTCCTTTTTCTCATTTTGTTTTCTTGTCCTGCTTTGGCATCATTGCTGCTGTAGTTGATATTGTTTCTGCTGTGAGAGTGAAAATGATGTTGAACCAACTTCCTATTGGGGCTTCGTTTTCCTGCCAATGTAGATGGTGCTTTGGCAAAGCAGTATAGTTAAGCTGTCTGTAAACTCGATACCTGGCTATGGGAAGTGAATGATATTGTTTAAATAACAGTGGTCTGCATTCACCGCCTGCAGAATCGCAGCTGATCGCATGCCCCTTGAGGGATTGAGAAAGTTGTTGGGTGAGCACTCTTGCTGGGATAACTGATAAAATACAAGTGATCGGGAGCCATCAATGGCTGAATATGATACTATAGGGAGCCGAGAAAGTCCTCGAATGACCTGGCTTGCTGGGTAATAATAGTGTGAAGTCGTGTGAGCGGGCATCAATCTGGGTAAGAGACTTAAAAGCCGTATAATTATTATAAACAACATTAATAATAGTACTTCTATTAATTTTTTTCCCTCTGAAATTACTCAATGTTTACCTGAAAGTCGCCGCTTTCTTTAACCCATATGCCATGAAACACGAGGCTGCCAAGACCAACACCATGGACACGAAGGTGAGACTGATGCCGTTGACGATATCATAGACTGACAGTACAGCCTTGCCCAGGGGGAGAGTATACATCTGTAGGCGAGTAGAGTTAGTCTCCGCGTTATACTGCCTGGATAAAAACAACAAGGTGTTAACGTGCACAGTTAGCAAAGCTACTTTCGGATGTCTTTGTAAGGAGAGGGAATGAGCATCTCTGGGAATGCATTGTGAGCAAACAGGCCATTACCTCGACAGTGGAGCCAAGTAAGTCAGTAAATAAACAAAAAGCGTAGCGACTTGTATTCACGGTTTATGAGGAAAGAAAATGTGAAACATGTGTGTCTTAATACATTAAGTCATCTTACTTAAATATAGATTTATGATATTATGGCTCTTTTTGACATCCAGTTCGTCAGATTTTCTTTTCGGTTTTCACAAGTTTATTTCCTTTGTGACGAATTAAAAAATATGGACATTTATTTACCTTTGGATAGTACATAACCAGATGCATGGATGGACAACCAGACAAATGGACAGACAAAAAAAATGGACAATCAGACAGACGCATAGACATATCAACATCCTCACAAAGAAGTCTTGAAAGTGGGTACACATGATTTCCTCTGCACTGGCTAATGATGGCTTCATTGAAAATGTCATATCGTAAACCTATGTATGATTTATAATTTCATACATGTATTTGTTTTGTCGTCAACGAAATGTTTAACAACTATTCTCTGCCAGCTAAATTAAAGTGTGACAATCACTAAATGACAATCATTCTCAAATACTCAACAATATGAACAAATCTCAGATACTCAACTACCAGCAGACAATGGACAACATACATGTCAAAAGCTCATGTGTTATACAGTATAAACATACCAGGCAATCACTTAGTGAAAGTCTTCTAAATACTCAGCAGTGTTTAGGAATCTCAGATACACAGCTACCAGCAGACAATGGAAAATATTATGTCAAAACCACATAGGTGACACAGTAAGAACATACCAGATGAGTATATTCGTTGACCACATGAGTATGCGAAAAATGACCACCTCTGTGTACATAACGCCCAGGATTGTGAGTGACTTCTGCCTTGTGATGATGTGTTTGAACGTGAGCGGTTTCACCACGCACAGGCATCTCTCCAAGGACAGGAAGACCGTCGTGAACATGGACATATCGGCAAAGCATCCCCTGGGATCAGTTTACAGTTATAAAACCTCCATATAAACTATGCCAAGGTGCAAGGACAATACTTACTACTGAGACATAGTTAATATCAAGGTTTACTTGAATAATAAACTTACGGAATAACAACGAATATGTGCATGTGAAATTCGTACTTAATAACAAAGTATAAACAGTGAATGAGTACTCAGTATCGAGATTTCACTGTAGTTTCATATCATTGGTGTTGAAGGATTGGCTAATAAAGACAAATTATAAGATTTTGTCAAATCTGAGGCTATATGTAAATCTCTATGATAAAAACACACATTTCCTTCATTTCAATGCCTTCCTGAAGAGAACTACAATCACCACAATGCGATTCCTTTTGACCAAAACACTATTCCAAACCAATTACCGCTGAATAAGAAAGGATGCTTTGAAATGACAAGAAGTCTCAGCATTTCAGAGGAGACCAAATTTACCGTCACATTATGAAGGGAAAGCTCAGATTCTGATACAGCCTCATAGTTTGATTGTCATGTTATCACATCGGAAAACCCCTATTCAAACGAAGTTTTAAGAGAATCCAAGACAAACAAAATCAAAGTAAAAAGGGGAGAGGAGGCGTCATATCAGACATCTGAAAACTTCTACTTCACGACTTTAAGGTCTACGTTTTCAGGGTTTTTTTTTTTGCACGTATTATTTGGCGAGGCGCTGCTAAAGACTTTTAAAATGTATGATATTTGATATATTTTCTATCATTTTCTTTATAGACTAGATTGTAAAGTGCTTGGTATTTACCAGGTGAGGGCGCATATATAGTTTATAGCCTCGACGTCCACATTCTGTCTGAGATCAATCTTCTCCAAGGCAGCCGTAGTTGCGACTCCAATGGTAGCCAGACATACCCCGAAGTCGGACAAGGACAGACACAGCAGAGAGATATTTGTGCTTTCCTGTGAATAAAACACTGGTGTGGTTAACAAAACAACAACCTCATAAAGAAGATAAATAATAACAATATCATCAGCGACCTGATCAACCTCCAAACAATAACAGGCATATTATCAGCCATGACAACACACCAGAAAGCTTTTATTTTCAAGTGGGGATCCCTTGCAGAGATATGTACGGCAGAGGCCATGCTGAGTTACGTCTATGACAATTACTGGTGTTGCTATCATATTACACAGATTGATTTATGTTTCGAATCATATCTACTACCTAATTATAATATAGGTCTACATCACAATAGCAAAACAAGAAATACTCCTTGTTTATACCCGTATGTACCTCTGCCATAGCTCTTTGTAAGAAATTCAGAAAATTCAAGAGAAAGACCTTTGGACCAACTCAGTGCGTGAGAGGCAATATGCTGGTTGGGGAGCAAGTATGTTTGGGGGCAAACATAAGGACCGCAATATATTCCGGGTTGAGAACTGCATGATTGTATGAGGTTTTATATTCTTGTTTAGATGATGTGCAAACTGTCTGTGGCTAGGTCGATTCTATCTAGAAAAAAGCACATTACTTTAATATGTGAGTTTGCATATTACATTCAAGAGGTTTCATCTTTTCCCATAGTACAACCAGGCTGCGCAGAGCTTCCGGGCATGGCTAGGTCTCATTGGACATTTGATGGATGAAACTTTATAGATCTTACCCGTTAATACAGTCATCATGGTTTGTGGCCGGACATTCTTCGGTGAACGGCTTAGAATACTCAACAATTGAGAGTTTGCGCATTAACAGTGGGATCGTAAGAGCTGCGGTAATTCTGCATGTTGAACGCTACTCAGGGTGACTCAGCACCGTTAAAGTGACAGTGGTAACAAAGACCACATTGGTAAAGCACAAGCTCTCTAATGCAACCTGCGAGTGACGGACAAACATGACGTTTATATCATGAGAGAGACAGAGATGGAGAGAGAGAGAGAGAGATGGAGAGAGAGATGGAGAAAGAGAGAGAGAAAGAGAGAGAGAGAGAGAGAGAGAGAGAGAGAGAGAGAGAGAGAGAGAGAAGAATGAAATCATGAAGGGCCTACTTTTTTGCATTTACTCATGCCGAAAGCAGCGTGTTCCCTTTTCCCCCCTCCCCACAATCTTCGTTTACTCTCATGATACTGAGGCTAAACTTTATTTCCGAAATAAACCAGCTCACATACTGGAACTAATTATGGACTGGTTGCACGAAATTCCACTATGAGGTCAAAAATTCTTAGTATTAATAACTGTTTTGGTCAACCTGATTGGGGGCTTTCAGAAATACTGGATTTTCGCCTACATTGCAGTTAGTTCATGGACGGAATCTCACCTGGAAGCCTTGCTTCACAAAGACTATGGTATTCGCCAGATTGGTCAAACAACCGAAAATGGCGAACACTCCTGCAATAACGACGAAGAGGACAATCTCAAGGTACCAGGACGTCACATCTCCAACAAGCTTTCTTGAGGACCCCGTCACCGTGGTCTGGTTGCTGTGAGAGGCCTCCATGCCAGCTCGGGTCCTGCTCTATGTTTCACCAATTATGTAGACTGATCTCCATTGCGGTTTTTTGTTTTTTGGTGTTTTTTTTTGAGTCAAAGCCAATATTCGTGCAGCCTACATGTTAACGTTGTGGTTCTGCTCCTGCAGAGTTGAGTTCTGTGATAGCGCAGAATTACTCATTTTTGTCAGATAATCGAGAGCTTGCGCATTAACGATGGGATCTCTTACCATCGTAAGGAATGACATTAACCCTGCACGTTGAACCGTTACTAAGGATGCATTCAACACCAATGCACAACCATTATTGTTAAGACGGCAAGAGACAGTATCGTTAATGCGCAAGTTCTCAAATATTCTGGGAGAAAATAACCTGTCTTTTGAGAAGATATTTTGGTCTATATCCATTTTGAGCAATTTAAGGAGTGTTATTTTCCCCTGCAAATGGGACAGAAATACATCCGAAACTAAAATCAGTCTGGCGAAATAGTTTTCTTATCATTATCACGGGCAAGGTTACTGCATATAATGATTTCAATAAGGTGATGCATTTTCTCTTATAGGGAGTGTGTGTGTGAGAGACACACACACACACACACACACACACACACACACACACACACACACACACACACAGCTAGAGAGAGTGAGAGAGGGAGAGAGAGATAGAGATAGAGGAGAGTAGAGAGGATCCGTACGTCAAAACCATTTCATCTTTTTTTCTTTTAAATAGTTTGTAGGGTAAAGCTCGCAGTCACAGCTTGCTGTTGTAATGTTTTTCTGGGCTGTAATAGATGGGGCACCAGTCCATCTCTCTAGCAGAAGAACTCGCGAGCTCTAAATTCGTCTCTGTGTACAGCAAAGTTTCAGCCTTCATTGCTTTCATTTATAAAAAGTATACGACAGTTCTTGTACCATCTAACGGTTCATACTACTCCCAAACTGTCTTTTCAAAAAGAGCCATTCACATTCATTACTGTAAAGTAAGGCTGCACACGTAGGAAGCTTACCAACAACTTGCGCATTAACGATGTGAACTCTTATGATCGTAAGAATAGCAGGAATTCGGCATATTGAACGCTACTGAGACTGCATTCAGCACCGATGCACTAATGCGGTTCTTTGGATGGCAGGAGATCCCATCTTTCAATGCGTAAGCTCTCGAATGAGAACAGCTCATTTCCATGTAACTGGAGGACATTCAAAATCTCAAACATATAAATCGTTACACTTGTATTACGCTTCACTATTTCCCAAGAAAAAAGCTACCAAAGGAAAATGCTGGTGGTTACACTTCCACATTACCGTACTTAATAAGATAAACAGATGATGTTTTCAACAGGTACTTTGGAGACAATCGAATAAATCACAGAACGCATGCCCAGACGGCGGCGTTTTTCTTGTTCTAATCTATATCTCACACGTTATCTCACAGCACGTAGGGCCGTGGAGGTCAATACCGTAATAAAACATAATCTCTCTATTATTTCATGATAGAGACTCACTGACAAAGGTAGATCGTACTAATTGTGTTATGGGGAGTACAGTGTTGTGTCTCATACGACCAGTTAGAATAACGTATCAAGCTTGTGGTGTAATTTTAAGTTACTCTTTTTTATAGTTTTCAGTCTCCAAACGATTCAGGATTATATAATGAGTAATTTAAAGACTCAAATCTACTGACAAAGCCAGCATTATAGTTATTATCGATTATTGTGAAAAATCCATCCCCACTGAGTGCAAATATGCTATCTTTCAGAACTTGGGTTTGCTTACGTGACTGAAAGTCTTTTGGGAAAGTCCAGTGAGAAGAGTTTCTATATTTGATAACGGTTTGAAGGTTTCAACACTACTTGCAGATATTGGCGATCCTGGAAAAATATGTCTCCAGGTTTAAAAAGAAGTATGAAAGGTAGAAATACAAATTGGAGAAAAGATAAAATAAATGTGTTATTATACTATATCAGCTAAGGAAAGCAACCTCCACCAATGAAATCTGACAGGGCACCGTTTTCGTCGATACCGGGTTGCGTGGTAGCCTGTGCTTTTCTCTCTGAGAAGGTTTCACATTTTTTTGTTTGTTTGTTGTTTTGTTGTTTTTTTTTGTGCTAATTTATTTATTTCTGAACTTCCAGTTGTCCTTTTTAACTCGCTGACATGAAAGTTTTCCCCTGATAACAATGGATGGAGTTAAAGTCTTGCACACGCCTTGTCACTTGTTATCATTTTGCTTCGTATGAGAAATTTTACTCTTTAGTAGTCTCAGACAAGGCTATACCATTAGAAGAATGGATACAGTTGCTAGTACCTAACACGCACTCATCGCTATTCTTAGATTTCAAACGTGTTAATCATTTTTTTTTAATCGTACAAAGAGATAGACTGTCAGTATTCCCATTTATGTGGCTGGAAGGAAACAATATACAAACAATCTGCAGGTCTTCTACAAGATCTGACAAAAGATTCTACTCTATTCGCTTCATGGTTTACCTATGCGAGTGTTTTATCTTAGAGTTTCCATGACTCAGAGTTTTTCCTGGACATTACTGAAAGTAATAGAAATGGTGGTAACAGAAAATAATTATAATAATAATATCCTTACCAGTCTCATTGCGCTCAGACTTTTCGTGAATTAGAACGTCTACATTAGTCTCACGGGTAAGGTCAAACGTGTGCGATTAAACAGATTATGTCGACGGGCGCTCTTCCCAAAGAAGGATGTTTAATTATATGTTTTGGCTCTAGCAGACTTCACGCTTGTCCCATTTCAGAGTTAGTTCATAGTGATTTGCATAGAGGAGACTCGAAATTAATTATATATTTTCCCACACTGTTATATGTTTTGATTCATTCCAGGCGTTATCCCAGTTTTTATTAATTTCGATGAGGCAGTCTTTAATTAGACCCCCACACACCTTCCCGGAAAAAAAAAAGGTTTTCATTTAATTAGTAACTTAAATGCATACCTTCTTGTTGGTGTTGGGTCAGAGTTATCATCAGTAAACAATTAACTGAAATTAACTGAACTAAGTTCCGATAAGACTAGACTATTAAAGTGTTAATAATAATATGGTTGGGGGATATGCTCTCTTATAGGTAACTGGATGATTACTTTGATTCAAAGACAATATCACACCTTTTGTGCCTTGTCAATAGGCGGAGACTGTTCCTGGTGCTTTTATATTGATTGCTTTTTTTTTTGAAATGTTATTGAATAACAAGATTGTTTAAACTGTTCTCGCACTGTGTGAACTATCATGGTGAGAAACGTGATCTCTACTTATCTGAGAATTAGGAAGGGCCAATATTTATCTGTGTCTCTCAGTCTGTTTCTCTCACTCCTCTTTTCTCTCTCTTTCAGTGCCCAAGAAATACAACTCTCTCGTCTATTATGTATTTTATTTGCTTTAACATTTTTGCACTGTTTTCCTATTGACTGTGTCCTTTCATCTTGGTTGTCTGTTGTTTTCTTTTTAACAAGCATTGCTCCTTGTCTCTTTCGTTCTTACTATCTCCCTTCTTCTCTCTCGTTCTTACTATCTCCCTTCTTCTCTCTCGTTCTTCTCTTTATTCTCGTCTTATCATTCTTCTCTCTCTCCTTCTCTCTCTCTCTATATATATATATATATCTGTCTTACACTTTTAGCTGATTCTTTATTTCTTATTCCATCATTCTTTGTCTCACACTCTCTTTATAGCCCTCTCTCTCTCTCTCTCTCTCTCTCTCTCTCTCTCTNCACTCTCTCTCTCTCTCTCTCTCTCTCTCTCTCTCTCTCTCTTAGTGGTATCTGTCTCTCTTTGTTATGTTTTTCTCTTTCTTTTCCTCCTTTTTGTTCTCCCTATCTTGCTCGCTGTTTTCACCTCCTAATTATAAAAATTAGACTTCCAAATGCACCAACTATTACTGGCTTCTACTTTGACCTAATTAGCTTTGCACGTGTGTGTCATGGCTTTTAGGGATATCTGTAAGGAACACAAAAATTACAGGGCATGGCGGCAGCAGCTGGTGCAAGACAAAATAATTAATACGTCTTAGAGTTAATGTCACCAGAGACACCCCACTAATAAAGTTCTCAATCTGGAAGACAATAAAAGACAATGCTTGTCATTGTTTCTGGTTTAGAGCTTGTAGATAGAATGCATTTTAGCAGTTATGTCTGGTGTCTTTGTGGGTGTGTGTTTCTCAATAGAATATGCCATCAGCTATCTGTCTTTAAAGACTTTCAAATGAGAATTTTATACCCATTAAACAAAATGTTATAGGTATGATCCAGTCTTAAAAGCAAACGCAGTATTAACCTATGCAGGAATAGAAATTATTCATATTGAACAGTTTATAGATTTATCGTAAGCTACCAGATGATTAAAATAAATATGCCCAGATGTCCGAAATATTAGATCTACCTTCCCTGCCAATGAATCATATTTTTAACCAGGAAGAAAATAGTTTTCCACGATCTCAAAATGTTTCAACATGTCCTTAAATATTGTTGATTTAAATTTATAACTTTGTGGCTAAGACATCATTACTTGATGAGCATTTACCCCTATAACAGAAAATAATGTGACAATGAGAACGCAGAGAAGAAGACGCAGTCAAAAATTGCCAAAGGCCATGTCATTATTTGTAGTTGTTGCCTTTCAGGTGTTTGACGAGTGACTGAATCATAGTATATTTATAAAAATTAGAATAAACTAATTTTACTTTCAATGATCACCTTTCCCAGTTATGAGTGCCATAGCTGCGTTCACCACCAGTGCTAACGCGAAAATGCAAGACCAAATTAAATCATCATTAAAGCATTGAGTGTAGTAAAAGTTTTGGAACGGGAAAGAGGCATCCATCTTTAATAAGAATATGAACTTCTAGATCTGATCATTATTAATAAAAAGTTCATGAATCTGTGAGCTGGCAGTTTAGTCACAGAGTCCCATTTAAGGAAAGGGGATACAAACTAACCGATATAAAATAGAGCATAACAACAGTAGGGTTTTCCTAAGAGAAGTGACATAGCAGACAGACTAATATCTAATCAACCAATATGGTATAATAGGAAGGTAAAACACTAACAATGTCACCAGTAGAAAAGACCCCTTTGTAGAATTTGTTATATTTAAAAAAAAAAAGCTCTCTCTTTAAGGTTAAAAGAAGGTGACAAAAACTAATAGGGAGATGTCTCTAGATGGCGGAACTGAGGATAAACTCCACCCTGTGACCTATAGAAACCCCGACTTCAGGGTAGGGAACCAGTTCAACGGTGAATGTTATTGAAGTTGTAAACAGCCTAAAGATAATACCCCGAATATCTATAACACCATGATACAGCCATTTTCTACCGCCCGCACAATGCATTGCTAACTGTTATACTGTTATGAAAATTAACAATATTAATAATCTAAGTTCTAGTAGTTGAAATAGACATTGTAGGTCATCCATTAACATGAGGTCCCCATACAAGAAGAATAAACCAAAATCAGTCAACGCCGAGGTGCGATCTAAAGCGTAGATGCCATCTAAAGCGTAGGTGCCATTAAAGCGGAGGTGCCATATAAAACGGAGGTGCCATTAAAAGCAGAGGTGCCATATAAAGCCCAAGTGCCATATAAAACCCAGGTGCCATAAAAAGCTCAGGTGTGATCTAAAGCCGAGGTATCATCTAAAGCCGAGGTATCACCTAAAGCCGAGGTATCATCTAAAGCGTATCACCTAAAGCCGAGGTATCATCTAAAGCCGAGGTATCACCTAAAGCCGAGGTATTATCTAAAGCCGAGGTATCATCTAAAGCCGATGTATCACCTAAAGCCAAGGTGGGACTTTACAAGTAAAGGAAGAGGAGGTAATAAGGGTGAACATCGAGAGACGTACTCAAGCTCTAGAAGGAACAGGAAGATGAGCAAGGAAGAGAGAAAATAGAGGTAACTTTATACATCAATAATAAAAAGCTTTGAATGCTTTATTTATATACGAACTTACTGCCCTTGGACTTAATATCACTGCATAACCAAAAAGTGTTTTTGCATAATTCACCGACAGAAGTTAGGAAAATTCTGTTAGGCACCAATATACATTAATTTTACGACCAAAGTATAGTGGATATGGTGGATACCCAGTACATTATGCTGAGACCGTCACCACAATCTTGCCGAAGTGTTGCAACGAATGAAGCTGAAAGTTTATCTTCACGGAGAAATCTTCCTGAGGGATGTTATTTAAGATTAATGAGATCTCATTTAGGAACTCGTGGTTTTGGTCAACGGGGTCGGTTGGATGACGCAGTATGCTCGATTGCGCAATATAACTCAGTTGTTTTTTTACCACATTTTCTTTGATAAAAAACACTGACAAATGCACACTAACTGAAGCGAAATCGAGTTTGTCCGAAATTTTTATTTTTTTTGGTGGTCCTGAAAATAGGTTTACAGGGTCTTGGATATATGGCTTGTACTATATTTGTTTGGGGTACGCATGAGTGTGTGCAGAGTAGTTACATCAATGTGTCGAATTAAGTGTTTTTATACTGCAATTTGTGTTTTGCTTGAAACGAAAAAGATGCGTCTTATGGTTGCAGGAACCTAATTGAAAATGCCTCTTTGAGGCATTTGAAAAATTATTCTCCTCAGACTACACGAATGTTCCGAAAAGGTTACTAGTCTGTAAGTCTGGAGCCACCATTGTGCTCAAATTCTATACTGTTTTCAGTAGGGGTCCTTTGGATAAATTTTTCGCAATTTCAGTTTACATGAAAAGGGGGTCCACAATTTGGCATTCTTTTGCAGACCAGCTGCTCGCAGAAACTGAAACCGCTTAGACCCTTGAGAGCTGCCTGCCAAAAATCTTTATTTAACAAATTCACTGATGTATCTCACAACTTTTGCGGTTTTATGTTCTACAATTATTTCTGTTATCATCGACTCGGATAGTCGACACATTTTTAGCCAAATAGGCTCCTGCAACCATTTATGAAGACATTAAAATTAATATCGTAGCTTATCTTAACAGGAAGAGGAGGTTGGGGAAAGATACTGAAGGAAGGGCATGAAACGGGATTGGAAGATATAGAGCATTACCAAGTATACTCATTTTGGTGTGACTGGATATCTTCGCCGTATCAGACGTACTACTAACTACTCTCAGTTGATCAGTAAGCACATACATGCTGACCCCGCAATTCACCAACAAGGGCATCAAAATATGGTTGGTTCACGCTCGCTGATTTCACAGTGGCATTTATATAATCGATCAGTGCTGACCCACTCACACATGGAGATGCTTTGTTCTGTTCCAAAGTCCAGAGATAGACGATTAGAGAAAACATGTCAGCATCATGACATTAGCATAATAATTTAAAACATATCTCTGATTGTTCGTTAAGGAACACATATTTTGACCGCATTTGAGGTAAATAAGTGCGGGACAGGCATTACAAGAATTAACAATCACGTTGTCATTATCAGACGCCAGTGTTTTATGAGAATGCTAAAAAAAGAAACGGAAGACTATTAATTGCTTCGTAAAAATGAGTAAGTAGTAGCTAGGAAGTGGAATGGGATTTCATGTAACATTCCAATACTTAAAATGCGAATTCAACAAAAGAATTTGATTGACTGACCTCCATCAGAAATTTTGATATTGACTGAATAACACATCTCTGACTTTCGGGTTTATAAGCAACACAGATATGAGAGCCTATCAAAATCAAAACAAACTGTGCCGAGAAATTTGATTGTATATTGGAGTATAAAACACTCGGCTTCATTGGGTGACACAGCTACAGATCTCTTTCCTCTGGGTCTGTTTATCATCATTTTTAGCCACTAAATTATTTTCAGTTCAACTCATATCAGCATTTGCCACCTGCATTTTGACCATTTTGGGATCCTTAGGGTTACTTGGGTTACTTGGTGTCCGGACGGACGTCATAGCATATTGAGCATTTCAATGTATACTCAGTCCACCCCAGCAGATGACGCAACGTGTGAAGGCTAATGGTACCCGTCAGATGCTGGTTCCACACTTTTTTGTTCTTTCCGCTTGCCGACTTTGTCTGTCCGATCTTTTTTCACCCTCCAGAGTCTGAACGTCTCATCTGGCTGTGGTTCCACACCCTGGGGGTGATCACTGATGGCAACCCGTATGTCGCCTCTGTCCAGCTTTAACTTGCCATTTATTGTGGCTGCTCCTGCTAGTGCGTCATCTTTCTCATTTCCCCTGACGCCTGTTTGACCATTCTTAACACTTGAAGGCAGGCCATATCACTGCAAGACATTTTCAATTCACTCGGGAGCATATGGTAGTTCGCCTATCTCATTTGGGTGGATTCTTCAGGAGAGGTAAAATAACTGTATCAAAGAATGTCAGAAAAAAAAGGCAATTTCAGGCTTTGGTGCTGTTTTTTAACCAGTGACTTTGTGATTACTTTGTCCGTGACATTTGATGGATGTATTCACTTCTAGCAAGCACATAAAATAGCTCCGTTTGCAAATTGCCTTTCCCTAAGATAGTATATTTGCCTATGACTATGACGATATCACAGTTGAAAGCCAGGTCAGTGAGTTCGCTTAGATGAACTGCCCTGGTGCCGAGTTCAATGATCTTTAAGACACGAATTCGTGACAGAGCCGAGATGTCATAGAAATGTTAAGAGTTCAGAAGTAATGGATCTTGTTTGTGCTCACGTATGTGGCTGTGAACCAGGTTGTCAGGTCTTCAGGATGTGAAACTGATTTGGGATGAGCAGTATCATGCATGAGCTTGCAAAGGTAAGAGCGCTGTAAGTATGATATAAGATATTATACCTGTGCTTGGTAATCAAACGTTGTATGAGGTCTCGTTTTCTTTTTAATTTCATCTAATTATATGAAATAGGCTTACGACCTTATACCACAACGAAGATAATAATACATTATCGGGTCTCAGACACAGTTACTTTATTAATTGCCAGTACAACATGAGACGGATTACACTATATGAACTTACATAGGTAAACTTAATGAAAAGAAATGTATCCTTGCACATCGAAATAGAAGTTTCTCCAGTTACAGACAAAGCGTTAATACACTTAAAGCCATTAAAGAGGGATTCAGCATTTTTGTTATCATTGGTCATGAAAAGAAGTACACTGCTTGCCATCATCTTTCGTAACACATCATCAATAACAATAACAATATTTTAACTGTAGTAGGTATCTACATCAGAGCAGTACATTCATACACATAAGTGAAGACATCGAGGTATTTGGATCCGAACTTATATTCCAAAAATAACACATAATCATCATCATCATCAGCAGCACATCATCATCATCATCATTTGCAAAACATTTATCAGCACTCGATATAACTAAGTAAAGAAGGAAAACTAATAACAATGTAACACAATTAATACACAAATTTTCGGACTCACGTCCTTCTTCAGATGTAGGAAATCTATGAACTAAGAATGAAATGGCATAAGAAGAGAGAAAAAAACAACAACCAAGAAAACTGTGATCAATAGTCATGAAATTTGAAAAGCTTGAACAGACACAAATAGCTATAGAACTAAACAATCGTCATCATCATCATCATTATTATCATCATCACCATCACCTACACCCAGTACCATCCACCACCATCACTTTCATTAAGCGTCTGGATGTTCTGTGATGGCTTTCAGTCTGCCTGGGTTGCGTTTTGGTTCTTACGGCGTCACAAATGGTCCGTCTTTGCATTCTGTGAGATGTCCTCAGCAAATAAAGTATCAGGGATACATTTTGGTTGGTGCGCGCCAGTCATAGTGAGGAAGGATGCACACTTATTAGGGATTTGTCAGAAACGTGACGTCTCTTGCCATCTCCGGAAGAGAATGTTGAGCAACATGGCGGCAATCATCTACAGTTTCAAATTTATTAGTGGAAGGTCTTATCAATGGCCTTGAGTCAGAGGATTATGTGGCAAGAATAGAAGGTGGTATGTTAACGAATGAGGCAAAATATATACTTATAGCAAGTAGCAATCTCACGTAATACATTATTTTCTTTCACTTTCACATTAGTCGCAGTCACTTTGGTTAGCCTTGAGACTAATGCTTCCATTACTACAGACCGCCCTCTTCGCGTCACCAAAGGAACCAAACAATTAACGGAACCTTTAACTCATTCTCAATGACGTACGGAAATAAGGGAATCCTCGTCCGTATTTTTGTTTGATGGACTGATTCCAGCCGAAGTCTAGACCTATGCACTCATTGCTAAACTCCACCAACCCCGAGAGATTTATCCCAAGCATAATTTTATTAACTTTTAGCTATTAATTCTTCGTTTTGACTGTGCGAGTATACTAATATGTTGGTAGTCTTTCAGTCTAAACAAAAGTATGATGTGCAACAGAACAGTTTGTAGCATTCATATATACAAAAAAAAACCTCTTATCACAAGAAGTTTGTGATTTATTCAACAGGTGAGAAAACATTTCTCGATAACTCATGGCTGCGTTTGTTTGGTCACTTCGAGCGTTTCGAAATGGCAAGCCACACTCTTCCTTAGCAAAGGTAGTATCAGTACCTAGGTAAACCAATATGGCTGCGTCTACTGCAGACGAGACAGAAAATAATGCACTGGCATTGAGTTGTGTTTGCAATACTTATTTCTTTACATACCACCGTTGATTCTTGCCACATCCTCTTCCGACTCAATGACGTTCGTAAAACGTTCTACTAACACATTTGTCGCCATGTTGCCGAGCTTTCTCTTCCGGTGATCCAAAAGACGTCAAATTTATATCAAATCTCTCGTAGATGTGCACCTCTTCACTGTGTCTGGCGTGCACCAACAAAAAACATACCCCTGATAACTCATTTGGTAAGGAAGAGGTGCGGCTTGCCATTTCGACAAATTGCCGGGACCAAATAAACGCTGCCCATATGTAATTGTTTCTGATTTGATCACAACTTATTCCCAAACACGCCTAAGCAACGAAGATGTCCACAAAAAGTTCTGCGGAAGATTTCCCTGTACTTAGAGCTAACCCGAAGGTAGACCAGGATATTGAAGGCTGAGTTGATAGTGAAAGACGCATAGATGATTCCCCAGAAGATCTGGTTGAGGTTGTGCTGGGGTTTCATGAAGCCAACATCAGGGATTGCGGTCTGGATGCAGAAGATGATCATGAAAGGCAGATAACACAGAACAAACATGACGGACACGTAGATCACCATCTTAACAACTCGGACATCCTTCGGTGATAGAGAGGAAGAGGCTGAGTTATCGTCCTTGCCGAAATCAGCAGAAGCATTCTTCATCCTGAAATTATACATCACAACAATGTCACGTTTAGTGGATGTATTAGATCTAGATCTAAGTACATGGGGCTGTATGCACACTGCTGTCTAATTTTGCCTGCTGGCGGTATCGGAGGAGTGGGGGTTGGAGGGGGGGACTCCCAATCACCAGTGATGTTTCTAGTATTTACCCTAGTCCGCAAAAGACAGCATTGTGCATACGACCTCAAAAATAAGAGAACTTGTGCATTAACGATGAGATCCCTTAATATCATGAGAGTTATATTAACTCTTGCATGTTGAACGCTATTAAGGGTGCAGTCAACACCCAGGCGCTAGTGTAATTCTTGCGAGGACGAGAGATCCCATCGATAATGCCCAAGCACTGAATTTTATTACCAACGGCATAAAAAAAACTCCCCAAGTTTAAATCCAAAAAGATGCATTGAACAAGTACGGACTAATTTGTCGTTGTGCATGGGGGGTCGTAAATAGTTTTCAAATATAAATGTGATGAATGTTTCTCACTGATTTTTTGACTATTTGCATGTTTTTTCTGGTACTCATGGATCAAACTTTTTCTGAATCTCTCATTTGTGTCCCGATGAAACAAAAAAAAACCCCAAAAACAAGTTCTCTGTTTCTGTTATCCATGTGAAAACTTCAACCAATTTTCCCACCGCCCACCTTCCACCCTACCCCCTCTTTTTTTTAAAAGAAAGACCTGTTATTGTTTTCTTTATCTTTGTTTTAGCGTCTCTTAGATGTTCTCAAACCTGAATTGCGATGCTTTCTTCAGTCCATAGGCCATACAACAAGACGCTGCTGTGACCAAGATCATGGCAATGAAGGGAAGGGTGAGACCGTTGACCACTTGATACGCCGACACTACACTGTCAGTCAGAGGGGACAGATACATCTGTAAACGGCTGGAATTGGTCATGGAGCTGTGCTGCCTGGACAGAAAAAGGACCTTTCTCAGTTATTATACATGGAAGCTCATTTTGGCAGCACAAGCCATAACTCCAGCAAGCATTTAATGATTACTTCTCACGTCAGAGGAATATGACTGGCTGATTTTGTCATTTTTTTGTTGTTGTTGTTGTTGTTGGCTGATGCATTTCTTGTATTAGAGAATTGATGATGAAGTCAAACTACTGTTTTGCCTAAACTAGATCTCACTGGAATTAACCAAACAAGATCGGTCTTTGGTGAGAGGAATAGAAGACCAAAAGACCAGACCAGTGGACATCTGTTTACTGTTTCAGTTCATGCTCACCTACTGAATTTTTGTTATACAGTGGGATCTACCGGCCTCTAACATTATGCTGTATTCCAAACATGAGTGTCTTTAAGAATATATTTTTTCTCATGTCTCAGTTCTAGACTCTTTTGGGTAGTGGAGTTCATCAGGCTATTTCTAACCCCTAAGGTGAGGCAAATTTCGTAAGCAAATAAAAAAGCTCCGAATCTATGCGCGCTTGTTGGCGGAACGGATAGAGAGCCTGATGGAAATGCAATTTTCTCTTACGCTCTACGCTCTCTCCCACTAGTTCTCCCTTGTTTTCATCTTAATAGATTTCCAAACGAAGTTACAAAACGGGTACTACGTAGTCTCTATTTTTGCACGCACCCAACACACATTCTGTTTTTTTTTCTTCTCTCTCTCTTTCTCTCTCCCTCTCCCCTCTCTCTCTTTCATTCCCACTCTCTCCCTTCCTCTCCTCTCTCTCTCTCTTTCTCTCTCCCTCTCATTGCTCTTTCCCTCTCCTCTCTCTTGCTCTCTCGCTCCCTCTCTCCCTCTCCTCTCTTTCTCCCTCCTTCTCTTCTATCGCTTTCTTTCTCTCTCCCTCTTCCCCTCTCTCTTCCTCTCCCCTCTCTCTTTATCTCTCCCCTGAGGCAGATAGGTTTGTGACACTTATTAGAAGGGCAAATCACTGATTGTGTACATCCCAATTAATCCGCTAATATATAAAATGCCCCTTTTTTGGGGCCCTGCCAGACAGTGTTAGGGTGTAGAAATCTGTAAAATTATCTGTGATCTTAGTAAAGCATCCAATGTTGAAGTTTCAGGTACAATTTGAACCTTCTAGATAAAAAAATAAAATGTGTAGGCCTATGTATTCGCACGCGGTCAAAACCAGCCAAATGAAAAATTGGGGACCAAATCAGAATTTGAGGTGATCTTTTTCGAAAGACATTTGTGAAAAATTTTGGGCGTTGACCCCCCTTTTTCTTCCCGTCAAAAGATCGGGCAAAAGAAGTACTTTAACCTCCATGGAAGAAATTTCCCCAAATCATAGTGGTATATGTGCAATAACACAAAATGTTAATAAGGCCAACAGAAGAAAAAACAATAGGTGTCAAAGACATATATGCAGAAAAGGAGAGTACCAAGTGTGCACTCACTACGTACCAAGTAAGTCTGTGCGATTCGAATTGGAAAATGAAAAAGACGATCACCTCAGCGTACATCACACCCAGGATGGTCAGTGACCTTTGCTTCGTGATGATGTGTTTGAAAGTGAGCGGTTTCATCACACAAAGACATCGTTCCAAGGACAGGAAGACAATAGTGAGCATTGAAATGTCACTAAACCAGGCCCTGAAATAAAAAGCATTTTTCCTGTGAAAATATAAATAGCCTTTGTGCTGAATACAGCCAGACAAAATGAGACTTAAGTCGCTCTTTGGTTAAAAATGAAGTTAATGTCATGACATAAAAGCTTAATATTTCTTGTTTCATTAGCTCTAAAAAAAGGTACTTTATTTTTCAAGGAGTAGAATACAGTACTATTCAGAGAATATGCGAATGGTAGTTTCAATTGCAAGTGGGCACAGAGGGTTGCCGCTGGCAAAAAAAGGAAACATCCTGACAAAATCATGACTGACGAACAAATTTATACTAAACATTTGATCTGATAATCCTCACAGAAATTCAAATTTATCCATAATTACTGTCAATTTTTTTCATAAAATTAGTGTTTTTGTGCAGAGAAATCATTGTACTCTTCATTTCTGCAACAAAACAAAAATTTGATGCGAGACGGTCCCAGTTACCCCAAGAACCTGATACCGGTATCTGAATTCCTAGTCTGGGGACACAAGTCTCATTTTGACTGGCTGCAAGACCCAGGTTATAAACAGTATAGCAAATGGGTATTCAAACATCAAAATGCATGGCAAATACATTTTTAAATTCAGACACTGGAGAACAGTAAGACCTAACAAACTTGAATTCCATGGCACAACTTCTTAATTCGCAGTGGATAAATGAAAATGTGTACAGAAATTTACAGGACTCGTACAGTTAGGAGTCGACAGACAGAGAGACAGAGAGTCAGGGACAGAGAGAGAGAGAGAGAGACACAGAGAGTCAGAGAGAGAGAGAGAGAGAGAGAGAGAGAGAGAGAGAGACAGAGAGACAGAGAGACAGACAGACAGACAGACAGACAGACAGACAGACAGACAGACAGACAGAGAACACAAAGACAAACAAAAAGAGCAACAAAGAGATTAGAGCAGGCATAGAGAATTATGATTAGTCTATAGAATATTACATATAGTAGCTCTGTAGAATGTCGTTTAATAGATCTAACACACGAAGATGTGTGGTGGGAGGAAGGAGGGGGAGGGGGTGACAAAATGCCATTTTTTTTTGGGGGGGGGAGGAGTTGAGNAGAGAGAGAGAGAGAGAGAGAGAGAGAGAGAGAGAGAGAGAGAGAGCTGAGATTTTTGTCCAGGGGATAAATCTCGCTATAAGATTTTGTCCGAGGGACAAATTCTCACGGGGACAAAATCTGATGTCACACCGGCATTGTAAGTCTTTAACGATAGGCCTGTAAAGTAGGACTGTGGAACGACAATCTCACCATAGTCTTGTAAACGTTGCAGATCTTCTGAAATGCTCTCGTCCCAGATCGTTAAAATTTCAAAATCAGATATTCTTGACAATCTCATACACCTCGCAACCTCCAAATTACAGACAGAAAAAGAGGAAAATATGTCGTTATATGTATTACATTTCACTGGTCTACAGTTTATCATTTTCACATGATCCTGAACTATCGGTAGGAATTTAGCTGTTGCGAGGAATGGGGAGAGGATGGGGCCCCGCAACTGCCTACCTCGGCCCCCCCCTCCACCACCGACCTATGGTCCTTGTTCGCCGATTTGGTAGAACCTTAGCATATATGTGTGTGTGTGTGTGTGTGTGTGTGTGTGTGTGTGTGTGTGTGTGTGTGTGTGTGTGTGTGTGTGAAAGAGAGAGAGAGAGAGAGAGAGTAATGTGTGTGTTGCGCGGGCGTGTGTATAGACGTGCGTGCTCATGTGTGGGCGTACGCACATCTGTCATTATCAGCTTCGTGTGCGTTTGAAAAACGGGGGGACGCACGTGTTTAAGAAAAAATGTTTGTGATGGATCAATGAAATTTCATCTTATCTTATCTTATCTTATCTTATCTTATCTTATCTTATCTTATCTTATCTTATCTTAACCATCTATTTATAGAAATGGGCCTTTGCATTAAATGAAGTGGAACTACGTGAGTTTTCTGCACCTGAGAGTTTATTGCGGCTGATCAAGGCATTCTTCGTGTGCTTACCTAAAGAGAGCAAGTAAATAGTTCATGTCGTTGAAGTTCACGTTCACATTGAGCTTCATCTTGTTCAGGACATGGGTCGTTGCTGTGCCGATGGTGGCCAGACACAAGAAAAAGTCAGACACAGACAGACAAAACAGAGGAACATTTGCGGTTTCCTGCAACAGAGTACAAGGTAAGCGTTTTATGGTGGTGACACGAGGTCTTTGGAAAGAAGCAAGACGATAATTGTATGGAGGGACGGGAGGGGGGTCAAGGGACANGGGGGTCAACGGACAGGATAGGGAAGGCGACAGAGTAATATGATTTGCCACCATTCTAGGGTAAACAGAATTTTCGGGAGAAAAAAATGAAGGAGCGACCATATTTGGATGGATGGATGGATGGATGAGTAGATCGATGGATGGATGGATGGATGGATGGGTGGATGGGTGGATGAGTGGATTGATGGATGGATGGATGGATGGATGGATGGAAGGATGGATGGATGGAAGGATGGATGGATGAGTGGATCGATGGATGGATGGATGGATGGATGGATGGATGAGTGGATGGATGGATGGATGGATGGATGGATGGATGGATGGATGGATTGATGGATGGAAGGATGGATGGAAGGATGGATGGATGGATGGATGGATGGATGGATGGATGGATGGATGGATGGATGGATGCGCTGACGAAGGGACAGGAAAAAAAGATGACATATTTTTTAAGTATACTACAGGACACGTCCATGTGAACCAAAATAAAATAAATGATCTCATGAATTCAACAACAACTCGTCACTGCTCTAGCAGAATGGCATATCTCAGAGATATGCCATTATGACTCTAGCATATCAACGTATTCATAAGAACATTGCCCATCTTATTGTCAAGAAAAAAATAAAATGCGCTGATCCATTTTCGTGTTATGTAAAAAAAAACAGATATGGCACATCTCAGCCCATGAGTTATGCCATTCTGGTTCTACAGTCATTCTGGCACATCTCAGAGATATGCCAAAATGAGTGATGCAAAATAGCATATCACTGCCATACCAACATCATTTTGGTACATCTCAATACTTGTCAAGTTTCAACAATAACCGTTCTTGTATTCGTCTTGCTAGAAATCGATACTTCATATTACTATGGATTGTCATACTTCTCTCTTCTTGGTGCTGTTTGACTACAATAATGTATGATGTACCAAAGTGCCACACTGTCCCCTAAGTTGAAGGTCATTATTAAAATTTATTAATTCCTAAATCTCCACTCATCACATAGAGGATGGCTAATACTCTTAATTAAAAACAAGTTGCAGAATAGCAGATCTCAAAGTAACTGAGCAAATTTTGGCATAACTCATGTTGTGACCAACCGCAAAATGGCACAACTGAATTTAGAACAAAACCAAAAAGGCACAACTCATAGTGAGCCCAGTTTCAAAACGACATATCTCAAAAAGGCACTGTCACAAAAAGGCACATCTGATATACATCCCATAATTTTAATGTTGCTCAATTTATACGAGCAGTGCTTTAGCGTCCCTTAACATTAATGTGCCCTACACGTTTTCGGTGTAATTGAAGCAAAAATATGGAAATAAATCACTTTTTTCTTATTATCTCCAAA
>JAWQUT010000808.1:53952-66883 GCA_033807755.1 Ellobium chinense
ACGTGTTTAATTAAAAATTTTTGTGATGGATCAATAAAATTTCTTTTATCTTATCTTATCTTATCTTATCTTATCTTATCTTATCTTATCTTATTCATCTATTTATAGAAATGGGTCTTTGCATTAAATGAAGTGGAACTCCTTGAGCTTTCTGCACCTGAGAATTTCTTGCGGCTGATCGAGGCATTATTCCTGTGCTTACCTAAAGAGAGAAAGTAAATAGTTCATATCGTTGAAGTTCACGTTCACATTGAGCTTCATCTTGTTCAGAGCACTGGTCGTTGCTGTGCCGATGGTGGCCAGACACAAGAAAAAGTCAGACACAGACAGACAAAACAGAGGAGCATTTGCGGTTTCCTGCAACAGAGTACAGGGAAGCATTTTATGGTGGTGACACGCCGTCTTTGGGAAAGAGCAAGACGATAATTGTATGGAGGGACGGGAGGGGGGTCAAGGGACAGGATAGGGAAGGCGACAGAAAAATATGATTTGCCACCACTCCAGGGTAAACAGAATATTCGGGAGAAAAAAATGAAGGAGCGACCATATTTGGATGGATGGATGGATGGCTGGCTGGCTGGATGGATGGATGGATCGAAGGATGGATGGATGGAAGGATGGATTTAATGGTTGCAAGGATGGATGGATGGATGGATGGATGGATGGATGGATGGATGCATGGATGCATGGACGGACGGACGAATGGATGGATGGATGGATGGATGGATGGATGGACGGACGGACGGATGGATGGATGGATGGATGAATGGATTGATGAACGAATGAATGGATGGATGGATAAATGGATAAATGGATGGATGCATGGACGGACGGACGGATGGATGGATGGATGGATGGATGGATGGATGGATGGACGGACGTTCGGATGGATGGATGGATGGATGGATGAATGGATTGATGAACGAATGAATGGATGGATGGATAAATGGATGGATAGGTGGATGGATGGATGGATGGATGGATGGATGGATGGATGGATGGATGGATGAGCTGACAGAGAGACAGGAAAAAAAAGATGACATATTTTTAAAGTATACTACAGGACACGTCCATATGAACCAAAATAAAATAAATTATCTTATGAATTCAACAACAACATTTTAGATCTCAAAAACCTGTCACTTTGAAAGTTCCCAGTGATTCATGTTTTACACACTTTAACAGAAGAAAGCGCAATCCAACAGTAATGTATACCTGAAATCCTTGCTTCACAAAGACTGTGATATTCGCCAGATTCGCCACACATCCGAAGACAGCCACCGTTCCAGACACGACTATAAACAGCGCAATATCCAGGACGATGAAGGCTTCATCACTGACCAGTTTCACCTTGGACACCGAAACCATTGTGTGGTTGCCATGATGTAATTCCATGTCCCCTGTGACTATTTAAACTTGCTTGTACCGTCTGCTGTCATGTGTAACGACCTGAGCATAGGTCCGTCCACAGCTGACAACGCAGAGATTAGTAAGATTATCGCTGGAAACTATGACCTACTATGGTCAAAGGTCCTATGTACACTGCCTTTAGCGGTAGTGAAACCGCCTATTAAAAATGGCATATATTATATTATATTATATTATATTATATTATATTATATTATATTATATTATATTATATAATTACTATTGCATTACTATGCATTTCTGTATTATACTATATCATACGTTTTAATTATGAACAGATGTCTTTACTAAACCTTTTTAGGTTCATCTGATTTCTGACTGAAGATGATTTATTTCGTGGCGAAATTAAACATTGAAAATTATCTGCAGTGATATAATTCAGACAGCTCTTTTGTTAGTAATGTCTGGGGCTTTTGGCATCTATGGTTTAGTATTTGGTAATGTGTTTTATATTGCCATTGTTTAAAATACTTGTCGTTGTTGTTTATATTTCGCTGTTAGTCTTTGTTGCCATTTTGCTGCTCCTAGTGTTATTTGATAACTTGCGCATTAACAATAAGATCTCTTATCATCATAAGAATTACATTATTTATGCATATGGAATGCTACAAAGATTGCATTACGATGATATGAGATCCCATCGTTAATGCACTGTTGTTTGTTCTGTTTGTTTGCGTTTGTCGTCTGTTTTTGTTGCTGTCACTGTAATAATATGTTGTTCTTGCTCTTGTCATAGTATACAGTTTGACTATAGCAGGCGTCTGTTAGTAAAGTCGCAGCTGAACACAGTATACAGCTCAAAAACTAACGAGCGCACAGTGTGTCCTAAAGGTTTAATGATTTCACATGAATCGAAATTATGTTTGAATAATCACATGGGCGTACACTAGCTGACACCTTTGCTCTATTATATCTATGGGAAAATCTTACCAGAACCATAGTACAGTCTAACCTAATAACTTTTAAAAAGCAAAATTTCCCTAATAATACTCTTTCGCTGAAGGACAGATTCATTGCACTTTTATTTTATTAGCTCCACTTAAAGTCTTCAAATAACCCCACTGTTCGTCAAGGCTTTGCCTTGCTTTGTGTAGCTCATATAAAATTGATTTTTAAAAACCTTAAATTGCTTATATCACCACCATCTTCATTTGTGAACTTATGTCAAGTACTACTGTCACTCTGCATTTTTCATATTTTCTCTAACATTTCATCCAAGATTTGAGATAGTCTGTGTGATGCATATAGTTATTTTCTGACGTTAAGTCTGCACTTTCAAGAAAATAGTTTCTTGATGCATGATAGCCCTTTTATCGAAAAGGACGCCAAATCTTAAGATACTTTCAACAATGAAAGTTTTCAGCGCTAGGCTTAAAGCACTCCAACTCAAATGAGACCTTTTCATATACTATAAATAATTAATTATTAGTGGCCATACGTTTTGAGTTTTCGTTACAGTCAGGTGTTTTGACATAATATGTAATCTATTATCTATCAAACATCATAATATTGTGGCGCATTGCTTATTAAGTTAATTGTTACATTTTCTGTAATGTAGATGGGACAGATCTCCCTACATTTTTTTTAGAAACAAGAGGATTCTTAATCATTTGAGCTATGAGGGACTGTAGATCGTTTGTCTGTCTCGGAATGATCGACCTGTGGTGAGAGAATTATCTGCATCATTTTCCAATTTCACGTAAAACATTTGCAGTGGCAAAAGAGGTATCCAGTTAACCTAAAGCCAAGTGTGATCACATTTCAGAATCAATACTGCAATAATAGGCATGCAAATTGGACTCTTTAAGAATGTGCCTCAGTGACAATTTTTAATGGACAATTATTGTGCACTCTTGGGTTGAATGTAACGTTAGCATCAAATTATAACCACAATACACCTTCTGTTATTTCACGATTTATTGATCTTTGATTTCATTTTACCTGGAGAGGAAATAATTACATAGATTAACGACGACATAGTTTCACTGCATCGGAGGGGATATATATTGCCGTATTACATGACAAATGCACGTGCCCAAACTGGCTTAAATCAATAATGTGCTCTCGAACATAAACGTATCAGGATAATCTATACAGTTTATAGACTACTGGATTTTGTGATGAAATAATACATCTTTTTTATTATCTCAGAGTAACAGATGTGGCTTATGGAAGGGTTCAGTCACGTAAAGCTGACAACTACTCTCTAGAGTGGGCAATGAAGAAACTATATACTTTACATCACAGATTTTGCCATGGAGGCTTTCATGTAGAAAAACTTGATTGTATTTAACAACAGGATGAGTGACTCGAGCCAAGTAAAGAATTTATTTTCAAAGAGTAAGTAACATAAATAAAGGTTGTAATGTGAGAAAATTGAAACCTGGATGAGAATGCCTCCTGTATAATTTTTCGGTGTAGTTTTTAGATAAATGGCAAATGGGACATGTCATCCAAAGTAAAGGCTATGCACATATAATATGATCCATTATATTTATAATAAACACGGATCATCGTGTACATCCAATATAGTATTCTATCATTATATCGCAAGCTGGTGGCTGATATTCTAGATAGCATAATCTCGGTCTTGTATGCTTCAAAAATATAAAGCATTGTAGTCCTAACGCAAAAAACACACAAAAAAAAAACAACAACACACAACACAGGAATCTTTTCGAATATGGAGGGAAATCAAATAATTCGAGATAGGCACTGCCAGCTGAGGCAGCCAAGAATATAATTGTTCTAAGTTATGAGTTAGGTTTATGCATGATATAGGACTATTCTAGAACTCCTTCCATGGCTTCAGAAGATATGACGTAACATTCTTAGATGGCTACTTCAGTCCTAAAGACAGTGTTCCTGTATACGATAATTCGCAGCGGATAGTGCTAGTTCTTTGTTGTACTTAAAACAAAACTAATATAAACCAACAATAAGTTCGAAGAAGGTCAGTAATCTGAACATTTCTTTGTAAAACACGCTGGAACATTAGTTAATTTATACCTCAAACGAAAGTGTTCACTGCTGCGCATCGTTGTTCTCAACACCAGTCTCACTGGAACGTTTACCTTTCTGGATGTCCACCCATGCTTAGGTTGGCCAGGGACGAACAGAAAGACGAGTCTGACTATTACTATTACTGGCTTCTACTTTGACCTAATTAGCTTTGCACGTGTGTGTCATGGCTTTTAGGGATATCTGTAAGGAACACAAAAATTACAGGGCATGGCGGCAGCAGCTGGTGCAAGACAAAATAATTAATAAGTCTTAGAGTTAATGTCACCAGAGACACCCCACTAATACAGTTCTCAATCTGGAAGACAATAAAAGACAATGCTGGTCATTGTTTCTGTGTTAGAGCTTGTAGATAGAATGCATTTTAGCAGTTATGTCTGGTGTCTTTGTGGGTGTGTGTTTCTCAATAGAATATGGCATCAGCTATCTGTCTTTAAACACCTTTTAAATGAGAATTTTACACCCATTAAAAAAAAAGGTTATAGGTATGATCCAGTCTTAAAAGCAAACGCATTTTTAACCTGTGTAGGAATAGAAATTATTCATATTAAACCGTTTATAGATTTATCGTAAGCTACTAAATGATTAAAATAAATATGCCCAGATGTCCTAGATATTAGATTTACCTTCCCTGCCAGTGAATCATATTTTTAATCAGGAAGAAAATAGTTTTCCACTATCTCAAAATGGTTCATCATGCCTTTAAATATTGTTGATTTAAATTTATAACTTTGTGGCTAAGACATCATTACTTGATGAGCATTTACCCCTATAACAGAAAAATGATGTGACATCGACAACGCAGAGAAGAAAACGCAGTCAAAACTTACCAAAGGCTGTGTCATTATTTGTAGTTTTTGCCTTTGAGGTGTTTGACGAGTGACTGGATCATAGTATATTTATAAAAATTAAAAGAAAATATTTTTTTCTTTCAGTGCTCACCTCTCCCAGTTATAAATGCCATAAAGCTGCGTTCACCACCAGTGCTAACGCTAAAATGCAAGACCAAATTAAATCATCATTAAAGCATTGAGTGTGGTAAAACTTTTGGAACGGGAAAGTGGCACCCATCTTCTAGATCTGATCATTATTAATACAAAGTTCATGAATCTGTGAGCTGGCAGTTTAGTCAGAGAGTCCCATTCAAGGAAATGGGGATACAAACTAACCGATATGAAATAGAGCATAACAGCAAATAGGGTTTTCCTAAGAGAAGCGCCATAGCAGACAGACTAATATCTAATCAACCAATATGGTATAGGGAGGTAAAACACTAACAATGTCACCAGTAGAAAAGACCCCTTTGTAGTTTTTGTTATATATATTTTTTTTAAAAATCTCCCTCTTTTAGGTTAAAAGACGGTGACAAAAACATACATAATGGGGAGATGTCTTTAGGGGGTGGGACTGAGGAAAAACTCCACCCTGTGACCCAGAGAAACCCGGACTTCAGGGTAGGGAACCAGTTCAACGGTGAATGTTATTGAAGTTGTAAACAGCCTCAAGATAATACCCCGAATATCTATAACACCATGAACAGCCATTTTCTACAGCCTGCACAATGCATTGCTAACTGTTATACTGTNGGTTTTCCTAAGAGAAGTGACATAGCAGACAGACTAATATCTAATCAACCAATATGGTATAGGAAGGTAAAACACTAACAATGTCAATAGTAGAAAAGACCCCTTTGTAGTTTTTGTTATATATATTTTTTTTAAAAACCTCTCTCTTTTAGGTTAAAAGACGGTGACAAAAACATACATAATGGGGAGATGTCTTTAGGGGGTGGGACTGAGGAAAAACTCCACCCTGTGACCCAGAGAAACCCGGACTTCAGGGTAGGGAACCAGTTCAACGGTGAATGTTATTGAAGTTGTAAACAGCCTAAAGATAATACCCCGAATATCTATAACACCATGATACAGCCATTTTCTACAGCCTGCACAATGCATTGCTAACTGTTATACTGTTATGAAAATGAACAATACTAATAATGTAAGTTCTAGTAGTTGAAATAGACATTGTAGGTCATCCATTAACATAAGGTCCCGAGACAAGAACAATAAACCAAAATTAGTCAACGCCGAGGTGCCATATAAAGCGGAGGGGCCATCTAAAGTGGAGGTGCCATCTAAAGTGGAGGTGGGACTTAAGAGGAGGTAATAAGGGTGAACATCGAGAGACGTACTCAAGCTCTAGAAGAAACAGGAAGATGAGCAAGGAAGAGAGAAAATAGAGGTAACTTTATACATCAATAATAAAAAGCTTTTAGTGCTTTATTTATATACGAACTTACTGTCCTTAGACTAAATATCATTGCATAACCAAATAGTGTTTTTACATAATTCACCGACAGGAGTTAGGAAAATTCTGTTAGGCACCACTATACATTAATTTTACGACCAAAGTATAGTGGATATGGCGGATCTCCAATACATTATGCTGAGACCGTCACCACAATCTTGCAGAATGGTTGCAACGAATGAATCTGAAAGTTTATCTTTATGGAGAAATCTCCCTGATGGATGTTATTTAAGATTAATGAGATCTCATTTAGGCACTTGTGGTTTTGGTCAACGAGGTCGGTTGGATGACGCAGTATGCTCGATTGCGCCAATATAACTCAGTTGTTTTCTTACCACATTTTCTTTGATAAAAAACACTGACAAATGCACACTGACAGAAGCGAAATCGAGTTTGTCCGAATGATATTTTTTTTTGTTGTCACGGAAGTAGGTTTCCAGGGTCTTGGATATATGGCTTGTACTATATTTGTTTGGGGTACGCATGAGTGTGTGCAGACTAGTTACATCAATGTGTCGAATTAAGTGTTTTTATACTGCAGTTTGTGTTTTGCTTGAAACGAAAAAGATGCGACTTATGGTTGCAGGAACCTAATTGAAAATGCCTCTTTGAGGCATTTGTAAAAATATTCTCCTCAGACTACACGAATGTTCCGAAGAAGCAAGGACTAGTCTGTAAGTCTGGAGCCACCACTGTGCTCAAATTCTCTACTGTTTTCAGTAGGGGTCCTTTGGATAAATTTTTCGCAATTTCAGTTTACATGAAAAGGGGGTCCACAATTTGGCATTCGTTTGCAGACCAGCTGCTCGCAGAAACTGAAAGCGCTTAGACCCTTGAGAGCTGCCTGCCAAATATCTTTATTTAACAAATTCACTGATGTATCTCACAACTAAAGACTTTTGCGGTTTTATGTTCTACATTTATTTCTGCTATCATCGACTCGGATAGTCGACACATGTTTAGCCAATTAGGCTCCTGCAACCATTTATAAAGACATTAAAATTAATATCTTAGCTTTTCTTAACAGGAAGAGGAGGTTGGGGAAAGATACTGAAGGAAGGGCATGAAAAGTGATTGGAAGATATAGAGCATCACCACAGTATACTCATTTTGGTGTGACTGGACATCTTCCCCGCATCAGACGTACTACTAACTACTCTCAATTGATCAGAAAGCACATACATGCTGACCCCGCAATTCACCAACAAGGGCAACAAAATATGGTTGGTTCACGCTCGCTGATTTCACAGTGGCATTTATATAATCGGTCAGTGCTGACCCCTCACACATGGAGATGCTCTGTTCTGTTCCAAAGTCCAGAGATAGACGATTAGAGAAAACATGTCAGCATCGCATCGTGACATTAGCATAATAATTTAAAACATATCTCTGATTGTTCGTTAAGGAACACAGATTTTGACTGCATTTGACGTAAATAAGTGCGGGGCAGGCATTACAAGAATTAACAATCACGTTGTCATTATCAGACGCCAGGGTTTTATGAGAATGCTAAAAAAGAAACGGAAGACTATGAATTGCTTCGTAAAAATGAGTAAGTAGTAGCTAGCAAGTGGAATGGGATTTCATGTAACATTTCAATACTTAAAATGGGAATTCAACAAAAGAATTTGATTGACTGACCTCAATCAGAAATTTTGATATTGACTGAATAACACATCTCTGACTTTCGGGTTTATAAGCAATACAGATAATAATGAGAGCTTATCAAAATAAAAACAAATTGTGCCGAGAAATTTGATTGTATATTGGAGTATAAAACACTCGGCTTCATTGGGTGACACAGCTACGGATCTCTTTCCTCTGGGTCTGTTTATCATCATTTTTTAGCCACTAAATTATTTTCAAGCCAACTCATATCAGCATTTGCCACCTGCATTTTGACCATTTTGGGTTCCTTGGGGTTACTTAGGTTACTTGGGGTCCGGACGGACGTTATAGTATAGCATATTGGGCATTTCAATGTATACTCAGTCCACCCCAGCAGATGACGCAACACGTGAAGGCTAATGGTACCCGTCAGATGCTGATTCCACACTTTTTTTGTTTTTTCCCGCTTGCCGACTTTGTCTGTCCGACCCTTTTTCCACCCTCCAGAGTCTGAACCTCTCCTCTAGCTGTGGTTCCTAACCCTGGAGGTGATCACTGATGGCAACCAGTATTTCGCCTCTGTCCAGCTTTAACTTGCCATTTATTGTGGCTGCTCCTGCTAGTGCGTCATCTTTCTCATTTCCCCTGACGCCTGTTTGACCATTTTTAACACTTGAAGGCAGGCCATATCACTGCAAGACATTTTCAACTCACTCGGGAGCATATGTAGTTCGCCTATCTCATTTGGGTGGCTTCTTCAGGAGAGGTAAAATAACTGTATCAAAGAATGTCAGAACATAAAGCCAATTTCAGGCTTTGGTGCTGTTTTTAACCAAGGACTTTGTAATTACTTTGTCTGTGACATTTGATGGATGTATTCACTTCTAGCAAGCACATAGAATCGCTCCGTTTGCAAATTGCCTTTCCCTATGATAGTATATTTGCCTATGACTATGACGATATCACAATTGAAAGCCAGGTCAGTGAGTTCGCTTAGATGAACTGCCCTGGTGCCGAGTTCAATGATCTTTAAGACACGAATTCGTGACAGAGCCAAGATGTCATAGAAATGTTAAGAGTTCAGAAGTAATGGATCTTGTTTGTGCTCACGTATGTTGTGAACCAGGTTGTCAGGTCTTCAGGATGTGAAACTGATTTGAAATGAGCAGCATCATGCATGAGCTTGCAAAGGTAAGAGCGCTGTAAGTATGATATAAGATATTCTACCTCTGCTTGGTAATCAAACGTTGTGTGAGGTCTCGTTTTCTTTTTAATTTCATCTAATTATATGAAATAGGCTTACGAAGATAATAATACATTATCGGGTCTCAGACACAGTTACTTTATTAATTGCCAGTACAACATGAGACGGATTACACTATATGAACTTACATAGGTAAACTTAATGAAAAGAAATGTATCCTTGCACATCGAAATAGAAGTTTCTCCAGTTACAGACAACGCGTTAATACACTTAAAGCCCAGAAAGAGGGATTCAGCATTTTTGTTATGATTGGTCATGAAAAAGAAGTACACTGCTTGCCATCATCTTTCGTAACACATCATCAATAACAATAACAATATATAACTGTAGTAGGTATCTACATCAGAGCAGTGCATTCATACAAATAAGTGAAGACAGACGAAAAATCGAGGTAATTGGATCCGAACGTATATTCCAAAAATAACACATAATCATCATCATCATCAGCAAATCATCATCATCATCATCATTTGCAAAACATTTATCAGCACTCGATATAACTAAGTAAAGAAGGAAAACTATAACAATGTAACAAAATTAATACACAAATTTTCGGACTCACGTCCTTCTTCAGATGTAGGAAATCTATGAACTAAGAATGAAATGGCATAAGATGAGAGAGAAAAAAAACAACAACAACAACCCAAAAAAACTATGATCAATAGTCATGCAATTTGAAAAGCTTGAGCAGGCACAAAAATCTATAGAACGAAACAATCGTCATCATTATCATCATTATCATCATCATCACCATCACCTACACCCAGTACCATCCACCACCATCACTTTCATTAAGCGTCTGGATGTTCTGTGATGGCTTTCAGTCTGCCTGGGTTGCGTTTTGGTCCTTACGGCGTCACAAATGATCCGTCTTTGCATTCTGTGAGATGTCCTNTCAGATGTAGGAAATCTATGAACTAAGAATGAAATGGCATAAGATGAGAGAGAAAAAAAACAACAACAACAACCCAAAAAAACTATGATCAATAGTCATGCAATTTGAAAAGCTTGAGCAGGCACAAAAATCTATAGAACGAAACAATCGTCATCATTATCATCATTATCATCATCATCACCATCACCTACACCCAGTACCATCCACCACCATCACTTTCATTAAGCGTCTGGATGTTCTGTGATGGCTTTCAGTCTGCCTGGGTTGCGTTTTGGTCCTTACGGCGTCACAAATGGTCCGTCTTTGCATTCTGTGAGATGTCCTTAGCAAAGAAAGTATCAGGGATACATTTTTGGTTAGTGCGCGCCAGTCATAGTGAGGAAAGGTGCACACTTATTAGGGGTTTGTCAGAAACGTGACGTCTCTTGCCATCTCCAGAAAAGAATGTTGAGCAACATGGCGGCAATCATCTACAGTTTCAAATTTGTTTGGTTTTTTTTTGTCCCACTCCTTTCTGATTGGCGCCGGTGTCGGTTAGTTGTTTGTTACTTTCATTCAGGGAGTTTACATTCTGTTCTTATTCTAGGATGTTACATTGTTACTCCCTCTCACCGCCTACACAAGTGGGGGTCACCTATATCCCAAACGAAAATAAATCCCCCATTAGTGTTAGAAAGGTTCCTACATCGTTACCCTGGCCCAGCCGGGTCCCAGGGGTGGAGAGTTTCAAATTGTTAATGGAACGTCTTATCAATGGCCTTGAGTCAGAGGATTATGTGGCAAGAATAGACGGTCGTATGTTAACGAATGAGGCAAAATATAATTATAGCAAGTAGCACTCTCACCTAATACATTATTTTCTTGCACTTTCACATTAGTTGCAGCCACTTTGGTTTGCCTAGAGACTAATGCTTCCTTTAACTACAGACCGCCCTCTTCGCGTCACCACAGGGACCAAACACAGATGGTCCGTCTTTGCATCCTGTGAGATGTCCTTAGCAAAGAAAGTATCAGGGATACATTTTTGGTTGGTGCGCGCCACTCACAGTGAGGAAAGATGCACACTTATTAGGGGTTTGTCAGAAACGTGACGTCTCTTGCCATCTCCAGAAGAGAATGTTGAGCAACATGGCGGCAATCTTTAACTCATTCTCAATGACGTACGGAAATAAGGGAATCCTCGTACGTATTTTTGTTTGATGAACTGGTTAGAACCGAAGTGTAGACCTATGCACTCATTGCTAAACTCCACCAACCCCGAGAGATTTATCCCAAGCATACTTTTATTAACTTTTAGCTATTAATTCTTTGTTTTGATTGTGCGAGTATAGTAATATGTTGGTAGTCTTTCAGTCTAAACAAAAGTATGATGTGCAACAGAACAGTATGTTGCATTCATATATACAAAAAAAAGAATATCTCTTATCACAAGAAGTTTGTGATTTATTCAACAGGCGGGAAAACATTTCTCGATAACTCATGGCTGCGTTTGTTTGGTCACTTCGAGCGAGCAAGCCACACCTCTTCTTTAGCAAAGGAGGTATCAGTAGCTAGGTAAGCCAATATGGCTGCGACTACTGCAGAAGAGACAGAAAATAATGCACTGACTTTTGAGTCGTGTTTGTAATACTTATGTCTTTACATACCACCGTTGATTCTTGCCACATCCTCTTCCGACTCAAGGACGTTCGTAAGACGTTCTACTAACACATTTGTCGCATGTTGCCGAGCTTTCTCTTCCGGTGATCCAAAAGACGTCAAATTTATAACAAATCTCTAGTAGATGTGCACCTCTTCACTATGTCTGGCGTGCACCAACAAAAAACATACCCCTGATATCTCCTTTGGTAGGGAAGAGGTGCGGCTTGCCATTTCGACAAATTGCTGGGACCAAACAAACGCTGCCCATATGTTATTGTTTATGATTTGATCACAACTTATTCCCAAACACGCCTAAGCAACGAAGATGTCCACAAAAAGTTCTGCGGAAGATTTCCCTGTACTTAGAGCTAACCCGAAGGTAGACCAGGATATTGGAGGCTGAGTTGATAGTGAAAGACGCATAGATGATTCCCCAGAAGGTCTCGTTGAGGTTGTGCTGGGGTTTCATGAAGCCAACATCAGGGACTGAGGTCTGGATGCAGAAGATGATCATGAAAGGCAGATAGCACAGAACAAACATGACGGACACGTAGATCACCATCTTGACAACTCGGACATCCTTCGGTGATAGAAAGGAAGAGGCTGAGTTATCGTCCTTGCCCAAATCAGCAGAGGCGTTCTTCATCCTGAAATTATACATCACATGTCAAGTTGTAGTGGATGTATTAGATCTAGATCTAAGTACTTGGGGCTGTATGCATACTGCTGTCTAAATTTGCCTGCTGGCGGTATTGGAGGAGTGAGGG
>JAWQUT010000808.1:101788-113635 GCA_033807755.1 Ellobium chinense
CGTCTGCGGCGGAAATCTGGTATACATCAGTAGATGGGTATTGTTTGTTGGTGCTGCAAATTTCAAATTTATAGGTAATGTGTTATTGTCAAACTAAACAAAAATAAAAACACATGTCTAAGAAAATCATGCGAGATGTGCTCGTGAGACAATGGAGTCCGCCACTTCATTTTTCGACGTGCATTTTCAATTGAGTAGCTGTAAACAGGGAATCTTCGTCGGTGTTTTTGCTTGGTAGACTAATTACAGTTTAGATCTCGACAGAATTACTCAATGCGAGGTTAAAAAAATAATCGTTCTTTCAATTCTGTATCGACAGTTTTATCTCTTTACTGCATCATACTGCAAACCCAATACTCTGAATAGGCATTAACTACGGAAGAAAGGGAAATGACTCTCTTTATCCCCNCTGCGCAATACGACCATCTATCGACAACGGCGCTTTATATGTTGAAGGAAAGGTGATCCCGGAATATAAGTATTCACAGTATGTAGTATAAATGAAACCTCTTTAAGGGGATCCACTACTCATATAACCTTTGTAGGTTTTAGTCTATTACTGTGGTGCACACTGTCCTTTTCTAATTCAGCACATTTTTCAGTCAAAAGTACGAACCAAAGTGCTAAATAGTGCATTTTTTTCCTGGTGTAGGTGGTGATCTTAGGGAACTATTATCTCAAAATACACTTTGTTACTCTGCAATCGGATTTCACGTCTTATTTTCCCATACAGACTTACTGAGGGGTTTTCAGTATTTATGACCCAAAAATAAATTACATGGCAAAAAGGAAAAATTGCTATTTTTCAGAATGACATAATGATAATAAACATCACAAAAATAAAATGTCCCCTGTAAATAGGCTATGAGTATGAACATGTCTCAAATGGATGTGTAGAGGCGACCAAGTTATGACTGCAGTGTGAGATAATGTTTCCCTAAGAACAACACCCACGACAAAGAAATGTGTACTATTTAGCACTTTAGTGCGCAATTTTGCATGCAATATATACTGAATTAGAAAAGGGCAGTGCACACACCACAGAAGTGCGGTAATCTCTACAAGGGAATACTAGAGGATCCCCTTAATAAGTAAAAGCATACTCTTGATGCATGGAAAAAGTATACTCTTCACTGTAATGCACTTACTATCAAGGTCCACCTGAATAATGAAAAGATAAAATAATAAAAAGTCATAGTTTGATGAGGAACTTTACTCATTTTCTGAATACGTAGTACTGAGGTGCTACTGCACCTACACGCCATACAACAAGCACGGCAAACAGAGCGGTTGAAACTGACAGCAAAGCCTCGTCCACCTCTTTCTCCAGTCCATTACTGGCAGTTGTTTTTCGAAATTGATGCACACACTATAGTGATATCTTATAACCTGGAACATATTCGTTAGTTCTCTAGTCCTGACCACAGAAGAAATAAAATATAAGGAAGTGCCGATCCCTATAAACGACTTTACTAATAGTTACTCCTTATGTCTCCATGTGAAACACATTAATTTTCGATTGAGAGTATGAGTCTGAGGCCAATAGTGGTATTTCACGACATGTGGGACATAGCTATTTATTGCTTGGGTAGATATTCTGAGATCTTCATTCCGCTCTTGTTTCTTTGTGTCGTATTTTACTCACGTATTCAAACAGCACAAAAGCTTCTTCCATATTATGGGTCGGTCCCGCGTAATTCGAGTTCGTGAGATCCTGCAGTGCAGTCGTGGTTGTTGCGCATAGGATCATCCGAATACATACACACAGTCGGAACTGAGAATAGGAATGGATGTGTGTGTGTGTGTGTGTATGTGTGTGTGTGTGTGTGTGTGTGTGTGTGTGTGTGTACGGAGAAGGGGGGATGGCTGTGGTTGTGGGTGTGACAGGTTTCTCTAAAATAGCTACTTACAAAATGGATTAGTAGCATCGCATTTCAACTTCAATCAGGAACCAGATGTGAGAGACGTAGTAATACGTCTTACATGATGTATTGGTCAACAATTGCCTTGGCATGTGTGGGTGCCGAAAGATTTGGCCAGTACAATTCCAAACTTTAAGAAGCATCAACATAATATTTTGTTTGACTTTGTGCAATGAGGTGGAATGGCGTTCTTAAACCAATACACAATAATGTACAAACCAACAATAAGGCAATCAGATAAGATAATAAATGATATATGACCGAAAAAACAAACGACTGCTCCAAAAAGCGTGTATTTTTTCTTTTCATGGGTGCCTGAAAAACTCGGATTGCTTTCGATTATAAGATGATAATAGATTACTGAGCTTCTTGTCCACCATTCTATAACATTCTGTTTCTATGCAGGTTCAGATTCTAACGTACGATTGTTTTTCCTTTGACGTAAAGGGCTGGGTTTGACGCCATAAGTTTAGCTTACAAAAAGTGTTGAACAGTTAATTATTTACAAGGTACACCAATATAACACTGCATCTCAACATGAAAACCGCTAAGAAAATGGCACATGGGATTGTCATCCTGACCCATGAAACCAGTAAATAAAGATTTGGCCATTGAGCAATGCTTCTCTTATGGCCCCTGTGGGATCAGTTCGAAGGTTTTAGGAGCAATATACGATGATGCTCCAAATTTTAAACAGTTTCAGCATTAAAGGGGGGAATTTGTTTCCACTGAAATAATATTATTTAACTGTGTAAAGATATTAAGCCATGTGGTATGTAGTTTTAAAGAACATTTTGCCTTATGTTATTCCCGTCATTTCAAAATCTTTTAGAGTCGTCTTTCTGAGTTTGGAAAAAAAAACAAAGGTGCCTATATTTATTCATGACAGAACGCAAATGATTATATGTCTAAGCGCCTAGAGACTACGTAGGGGATAAATGCAGTCTATAATTATTATTATTATTATTATTATATTATTATTATTGCCATATCTCAGAAAACGCTATTTGCCAATGCCATAGATGTTAAGAATGTTCTTAATACTCTAGATTCAAGTTGAACTGCCCCGATAAACTGATTTCTAATTAAAAAGAACTAATTTCAGCTGGGTTAACAGTGACACCGAAAACTGAAGAGTGTCAGTAAAAGTTCTGATTGCCTTCTCTGGACTTGCGTTAGTCATCCAGATTGCACGTTAGAGGCATGATTGCTTTTAACGCACTCAGGATGACACAATGCCATTGTCCAGACATATTATTCATTCATCATTTCTAATTTACACCAATAAAAAAAAAATAAATGAAACGCTGGCTCCCACGGACTAATCAAAGGTCAGACCAGAAATTGGCTTAGAGGAAAAACAAAACTGCGTAACCCTGAGATGACAAGGATGATTCTCATAATGTGAATGGAGGGAGTATTCTACCTAGAATTGAAATTGAAGGACCGGTTTTCATGTTAGCCTATTAGGGGTACTGCCAGTATGTGGTGATGACGATGATGATGATGATGTTGATGACCTGAAACTCTTGCTCCGAGGGCATCCATATTATGGACGAATGAAGAGTAGAAGGTACATATGGATATATGTGTATGCGATGTCCAAATGTGTGCATAAGAGTATAGTTGTGGGTATGTTTGCGCCCGCTCATGTGGGTATGTGGGAGTGTTTGAGTGCATGTGTGTATGTATGTAAGTGTGTGTGTGTGTGTGTGTGTGTGTGTGTGTGTGTGTGTGTGTGTGTGTGTGTGTGTGTTTGAGTGAGTGAGTGAGTGAGTGAGTGAGTGAGTATTTATGCAGGTACATGGGTGTGTGATAGTGTGATTTTGTCTGTATGTTTATGTATACCGTTACTTCAAATAACTCAATGAACATATCTCAATCCCATTCAATTGCTCTATTTCAATTTCTATTTCTGACTCTCGGATATGTATTCACTTGCCTTTCTTTGTATGTCTTTAACTTGCATTGTCAGTCTTGAAAAAGTGTTTAACACGAAACGTTGACCATTTTGTTAATAAATTCATTATACAATTTTCAGAAAGTTTTGTGTCATTGGGCAGAATCATATTTAGTTTTAATGATAATGTTGATGATGATGATGATGATGATGATGTTGATGATTATGATGATGATGAAAATGGTGATCTAGTATTCATCTATGAGTAACATTGATATTAATGAATGATGTAACCGAAACGTGTGGATTTGTATACTGGCACTTTTAGTCCACAGCTGCTGTCAGCTCTCATCAACTTTTGAAGGAATTGGGGGCGGGAAAGCTCTGTTGGGGGGAGAGGTGGGGGAAGGGGGTTAAATGTTGAGTTTGACAGTGAGAGCAGGTGTAATTGAGAGAGTGAAAGTGAACAGTGACTGTTGTTCGTTCAGTAAAATAAGAATGTGGTGTATACCTGTTTAGTCCTGATCAGCTGTTCACTTTCATTGTTTGTGTTCCCCTTTGTCCCATCTATTGTTGGATATTTGTGTCTGTTCAGACCTTTTTCCCCTCACATTTTTCGCTCCTTCTTTCAATCTCATTACTTTTTTTCCTTTTTCATTCTTGGTTCATTTGTCTTCTGTATTTGAAGAAGGACGCTAGTCCGAAAATTTATGTATTACGTTTTTTAAAGTCTCTTCGATTTCTTCATTTACTAATTTATATCCACTGCGGATAGATGTTTTGTAAAAAAAAAATGATGATAATTACAGCGATGATGATGTGTCCATGGTGATAATGTTGATGACAATGATGATAATTGTCAGAAAGTAAACTTAACTTCCCTTAACTTTCAAGCTACGTTTAAAGACACCATTGCCTTCTGTTTTTGTTTTCTTTGTAAAAGGCATCCTCTCCTAACTGTCCGAAGAGTAACAATAAAGAAGGTTCAGCAATAATATATATATCTGTCTGATTTTTTTTTTTTTTTGGCTCATTCATTTGTCTTGTTGTTTGTCCATTTGTCTGTTTATGTACTGATTGGTGTTAGCTTTATATCCATGTTTTGTAACATCGCTGTGTGTCCATGTTTTGTAATATCATTGTGTCCATGTTTTGTAACATCACTATGTGTCCATGTTATGTAACATCGCTATATGTCCATGTTTTTTTAACATAGCTATGTGTCCATGTTTTTATGTCCATGTTATGTAACATCGCTATATGTCCATGTTTTCTAACATCGTTATATGTCCATGTTTTGTAACGTCGCTGTATGTCCATGTTTTGTAACATCGATATATGTCCATGTTATGTAACATCGATATATGTCCAAATAAAATTGAGAAATCTGAAAATCTGAAGCAAATAAAAAAATGTCTTACCTGTTAGTGACGGCTTGTATGAACAAATCTTCGGTGGGTGACCTAACGGAGGAAGCCACCTCTTCCACAAGCACCGAAAGGAGAACTAAAGCAGCAAGGCACACTTGTGTCAGTGTGAAGACCCTTGTAGGCGCCATGTCACCTGAAAAGGAGTGCCAGAATCATTATCCATGCTCTTGAATGACGAATCAGGAAGTTTCCATTTTTATCATCATCATCATTGTATGAAAGTTGTCTTTCCATTATACGCATCACATTATATAAGCAGTGAACATACGGGATGGCCGGCCAGATGACACCATACGCAGTATTTAGAATAGAAGGTTTTTTTTTTTACTTTTTTCCAACTGCCAAGTTTTCCATCCTAAGTCTAAGTACTACAATTCACTGATCCTCATCATCATGACCATCATCATCAACATCATCACCATCACCATCATCATTATCATTATCATACCACAGTTGGAGAAGGTCTACAACCTGTCCACACAAAAATTATGTTTAGCTTTTAGATTGATGATATCATCTACATACAAAAAGATAACTTTCCCTCACTGATTCATTCATATTCCCAAACATCTCTAAATTATAGGTGTCCTAGTCCATAGAAATATACCCAAACATTTGTGATTTAGATCACTAGGAATTATATTTTTAATGGCTATGGTGACGGTCCAGCAACTGTTAAGATTTTCAAAGAAAACAAAAAAGAGGATGTCATTTCCTTTGTCATGTGTATTGTCAAGGGAGAAGCATTTCCAGTGTGTAAAACTAAATGCTGGAAAGAAGGCACAGTACTTCATGACGTGTACTTTTCTTTTTTTTTCCAAATTTATTTTTGTAGTATGTTTTCAGCTCACAACACCTTGCATTGCAGGGTCTCTAGGTAAACGTAGCACACTATTTTGGGAGACGCGCAATATTATCTACACTTTAAATAAGTCTTTTTAAGTTAAAGTAATTCATATTACATTTATTTAGTCTGTAGGGAAATTGCTGTAGGAGCAAACAGTGTTATACATCTTGTTGTTTTTACCGATTAACATAGAACAGTATGAAAAGTCACTACTAGACACGGCAGTGNCAACCCCAGCTCTAAAGCCAAGTATTCATTAACACCTGAGTCGAGTGGGCAAACAGCAGTGAAAGATCTTTCCCAAAGACATCACAGTGTAAACCGCCTGACACAGGAACCCAACCCACAAACCCCGATTTGATAGTCTTCAATTTATTAGAACTAATTACAGAGACGCGCGGACAGTGAATGGTTTGAACCATGGTAAACTGAATAATCATCGGTGTAGATTTCCCTGGGCAAATTTGTTTACACGAGAGAAAAAGTGATCAGATATCTGATTTAATGCGCGACCAGTTCTTTGGTTCCCCACATGAATCTTTGCGAGTACGTTCGGTGAACATCATTACAAAATATTACAACCTTGGATCAGATGGCGGATTTTGACTTATCACAAAGTGTCCGCCTAAACAACAATAGTAGGGTGTTTAACAAACTATCTTTTTATTTGATGCCTTGTACTTTCAGAAATAATATTCACAAGTGCAACATATATTTCATGACAAAAAGCCATCAATTATTTTGGCATTATGAACTTTCATCGCATGGCGGCAATTAGATCTACTCTCTCAAAAGCTATGTGTGTAAGTACCCCATAATTCTTTCATACCAAGCTCAGTACGCATATAACGAGACTCCTCGGTATACCACAGTACCACGTATATGTGATGCGGAATGTCTATTTCGTTTTGAGCGGGTATTGCGCCTTAATATGTGTACTGTATTTATTTTTCTACCGTGACAAAAAGAAATGCATCCCTCTTTGGAAATTAATATTGTAATATTATCCTTACTATTACGAAAGGACAAAACCAGATGAGACAAACTGTAGAACTAGAACAACTATTGAACTAAAAATAGAAGCATAGTTCTTTACAGGAACAGAAGAAAGTCAATGAGCACTGTCAGCAAGTAGGCCTCCCTCCATCTCAAAATTGGCATTTTTGCAGATAGTACCTTTTAACCCTCCGTTCGCAAACATATCACATGCTACAAGACAGTGTCCCATTGCGCCTGTAATTAATACAGTGTAGATGAAAATATTAATTGTGGATTAATTTCTGAACGGTGTTAGCCACTGGAATATTGTATCAAAGGCGTTGGTGAGATTTTCAAGTCACAAGGTCTGCTGTTTAATAAACTGACTTCTATTACTGGAAAATCGATATAGTGTGCGAATGCACGAAGTCATGAAGAATAAGATTTCATCACAGCATAGCTTCATAAGTGGCATTTAAAAAAAAAACAACAACAGATCAAATTTATTTCTACCGACAAAAAAAAACAAAAACCAACAGCATAATGATTTAGATTCCCGCCGTTTTAATATTAAAAAGAAAGATTACCACAAAAAAGTTTTGAAATAATATCCGGAATGACCTTATGATTCAAGTTTCTGACATAATTTCCCATATTTATTGCGCGCTTTCTTCCAAATAAAATAAAAATATACGTTGAGACAAAGTTTTCACAGTAAAAAAGTTATTTTTCGATATCGAAACTTAGTCAACGCAAAGCTATGCTCATTACAACAGCAAGAAAAAAACAACAACGCACTTTCAGTGTAATATATCACATACAACATCGTCGGTGTTGCAGCATTACGTTGTATTTACCAGAAAAATGAGGCTAAGGTTGGAAAAATGGACGATGTGGAACATTTCTACCAGCACGAAAAGACAAAAATTCCGCATAAAATTGCTATGGTTTCATGTTTTCAGGACGCATATAGTTGCAGGAGCCTAATTGGTCAAAAAAATTGGACTATCCGAGTCTAAAGTAGCAGAGTATAAAATAATCATATAACATGAAACCACACAGCAAAAGTGGTGAAATTCAGTTTTGAATTTGTAAAAAAATAATTGTTGGAGGCAGTGTTTCCCAATGGCTTCAGCGGGTCTCATTTGTGCGGACCTGTGATCTGCAAAAGAAGGCCAAATTTTTAACCCCTTTTCATGTAATTTAAAATTGTGAAAAATCTAACCGAAGGATCCCCACCGTAAACAGTATATAATTTGAGCACAGTGATGGCACCAGACCTGCAGACTAGTCTTGGCCATCTCGGAAAATTCCTGTGGTTAGAGAAGAAATGTTTATTAAATGGCTCAATGAAGCTTTTACAATTTGGCTCCTGCAACCTATAGAGTCTAGGCTCCGATAGTGTGGAAAACTGAAATTTTGAACAAAAAGATGCTGGTGCTAAAATATGCATGCGGTCTAATTTGGGACATACGAGGTTGTATGTGAACACTGACGATGCTAAATAATACGACGTTGTATGTGAACACTGGCTATGCTAAGTAATACGACGTTGTATGTGAACACTGCGTCTTGAAGTTGCCAGTGATGAAAAATTTGCAAACAAAAACACATCCAGTTCGCAATTATATATAATGGTTATATCATACGATAGAACAACGCATCTTTGTTTTCCGTCAAATTACATTTTGAGCTTCTGATTTTCCTTTTTTTTCTGCAGTATTGCGATCTACAAATGAATACTAAGCTTTCAATGCACAAAATAAGTTAGCAAAATTCTAACCACGCCCTTAATAAATACTGAAAATAGGCAGGAATTTTCTTCTTATAGCACGAGCTATCTTCAAATAAAAAAACCTCATGTATCTCAAAAACAATTATTGGAAACATATGACCTTTTATCTTGTGGATGTTTTATGTAATTTCGTAATTAATATAGTACTATATATAGTATTATATACATATTTATATAGAATATAAACTTGCTATTTCAAACATAAACTTACCACTGTGATACACCATAAGAAGTTACAGATTTACCGTAACTAATATTTTTTCCGCGAAATTTCACAACATTTTGGAATATATAGTTGTCTTTTCAAAGTTGAAAAGCTTCTTTGTGATTCTCAAGTCCGGCTGACAGTTCTCTGATATCAAACTCAAAGTCTGCGCTGGATAGTTTTGCTTATGCTGCGCAGAACCGTCATAACTGGCAGTCTGGATAGAACTACAAGTAGCGTTATCTCCTTACTGACCTTGATATCAGCAGATCACTAATCCCTATTTTATATATATATGTAGAAACAAAGCTGACTGTATATCGAGAGTGCGCCTCTCTTGCTTTTCAAGGCCTATGACGTCATTCATTATCATACAGAAGACGGAGTTGCTGAGCGAAAGCTTGAAATTTCAGATGAAGTTTGAGACGCTGTGAAATTATTACTAATGGTAAACATAGATTATTCATGACACTATATTTTCACAAGGCGTTTGACAGCTCTGAAATTATAAACCTCGATAAGTATAGAATATTCATTTTTACAGGGCCTTACATGTATGCCTACTCGTAAGGAGTGATAAGTTAGAGGATGAATTTTAAAATGAAGGCCAAAAATGGCTGCGATGAATCTGTTTCTCGAAAGGTATAACCACGTCAGTGTAAGACAAGGTTTACGTGCAGTAATTGTAACAATATTTCACATTATCAAGGGTTAGCAATAACCAAGAGCTGATTCACGGAAGACTGTAAAAACATACAAATGTTCACGTTTCGCGAATGCAGCTGTCTACTGTAACGAGGTGGCAAAGATATTCGATAGTCCAGACAGAATTATTAAGATGAACAGTAATAATAAAATGACAGAGAAATTGATACACTCAGACACATTCACAATTGCTCGCTTGCTTCTTAATACATGCATGCAAGCTTAACATAAGTTATATAACATTTTAGACATTTGCCCAAATATTTGTGAATGATATATATGTGTGTGTGTGTGTGTGTGTGTGTGTGTGTGTGTGTGTGTGTGTGTGTGTGTGTGTGTGTGTGTGTGTGTGTGTGCGCGCGTGTGTGTGTATGTGTGTGTGTGTGTGAGTGTGTGTGTGATGATTTCGCGGACTGGATTTAGCGTGACTTTGTTGCCATGAATGAAATAAATCCTATCATAATCAGACACTTGATTGATGTCACTATGTTTGACAAGCAAAAGTACCTAACTTTACTTCAACAGTCGGTAGACATGCGCTATTTTACTATTTGAGAACGTGCACATTTATATGGGATCTTTTACCATCGTAGAAATTACACTAATTCTGCATACTGAACGCTACTAAAGGTGCATTTAGCGCCGATGCACCAATGTAATCTTCATTATGAATCAGAGATCCCACCGTTAATGCACCAGCTCTCAATTACGCCCTTAAAATGTATAGATTAAAAATTCACATACACAAATTCCGTTACGGCCCTCNGACTATTCTCTCAGAATGTGTGAGAGAGAACGATAAATATCAACAAAATGATCAAGACTTTGATAAACAGTAAATGTAAATTAAAGATCCTTAAATGTGCCAACGCCGGTGTCAATGAAGCAAAAGTAAGGCTATACCACAATAATTGTAAGGCAGTATTTCAAACAATTTTATATAAAATGTCAGATCATCTCGCTCTATCTCTGTCTTAAAGTGATCTTCTATAATTATTAGTTAAGTACAAGTCATATAAAGGAAGGAAAAATTAGGAATATAAAGTATTAAGTGACATTCATTATGGTTACCTTGATTTTTTTGCTAATGTTTTGAAATATTATACTGGGAAACTGAGACCTTTGATATTTAAATATTTAATCTTTTTTTCAACTATGGCTCAAACTATTTCAGAAATACCAACATCCTGTTACGTAAGTCTTTATATGGTCAGACATTGCGATCTTCAACATCGCATTCTCGAAAAAACTCACATATTCGCTTTACAGAACCGGTCCGGAATCCCTTAGTGACTGTTTCAAAAAAATAATATAAAAAGGCATGAATTTGAATACCTCACAAAAGTTGAATTTTGAGCTGGGCTATTGAAGTTTTTAGGCTCCTATCGTAATTATAAAACATGACATAAATCCTTACTGTCCATCTTCATCGCTGCAGCAGGCAACACTTCTTGATGACGACTTAAAAGGCAAGATAACTTGTGTTTTATATATACACTAATCAAGTAAGATATCGCCTCAGGTAGACATTCTTCCTTCACAAATGCTAGTCTATTGGTTCACACCCGTCTCTGCGAGCACGTGATCTGCGAGTTTCCGCATTGTTGAAGACTTCAAGTCACCCACGCGCCCCTGGCTGTCATCCGTTATGTACGTGGGGGTTATTTCCCTTAAGGGATGTGACGTCATCTGGTTCTGGTGGCCATGCGAGAATGAGGCGAGGAAGACAAGGCACAACAGAAAACAGATCCCTCGCAGTTCGTTGTTGTGTTGGAATCATTTCTGGAAAGTTCAAGATAATTTGCTAAACTGTCGGACTAATCTAAATACCGATGATAATTTCATTTCTTAAGACGTATCGAGAAAACAGAGGGCATGGTTTGGGGAGGAGGGTGGTGGTGGTGGAGGGAGTGGGCGATAGTTTGGGGAAGTTGATGAAAGATGGGTCCTCCCACTGAATGCCCTATAAATAAAACCTTGTCTAGTCTGCCTGCTAGCCTGCATGACATTTGAACTTTACTCTAAATTTGACAGGAGTGGCACACAGTCTAGCACAGTCTGCAAG
>JAWQUT010000808.1:116242-143839 GCA_033807755.1 Ellobium chinense
CTCTCTCTCTCTCTCTCTCTCTCTCTCTCTCTCTCTCTCTCTCTCTCTCTCTCTCTCTCTCTCTCAACTTCACACTCACATTAATGAACTTTAAGATTTACAAGGCTTAAAAATATCCTTATATACCAGCAAAGACGCAGTTGGCAAACGGACGTGCTGAACAGAATAGCAGGCTTCACTTATTCGCAAGATTCATTCACTTATTTGCTAGAATTACAGAGAATAGAACGGTCTGTCTACATAATATTAAGACTTCTTAATGGCAGCTTACGGTTAGTCACAACTGTGCTTAGAGCTCCTATGGAGCTGCAAATAAAAGCTGTTTAAAAAAAAATAAAAATCGAACATCACAATAAATATAAGAAATGTCCTTTAAAACAGGGCGTGAATTATTCGAGCAGGAGCTATGCATTACAGACTTGTAAGTCAGGGTATTACAGAAGGAACATAAAATATAATGAATTAAACATGGCCGTCTCAAACATGAAAAGTAGATCCATGTTTTTTGTTGTTTTTTTCTATGTTGGTAATTGGCGTATTTTTGTAAATGGCGGATTAAGCTGGCAAAGAAAGTACATAAAAATATGTCTTCGCAAGACAAATTATGGACGCTGTTTTTGCTTTCATCTTTCTATTTGAACAATGTACAGGACGACCTCACAAGAATGTGTTCTGTAGGCTCAGTCCGTCCACAATGAGTTCTATACAGCGTATCTCTACGGTCACGCGATGCGGATCATACATCGTCATAACTAGCGCATCTTTTGCACCTTGGCGTGCAATCTTGCATGTCAAATCTAAAGAGAACTGCAGCAGAGTTTCACACCAAGGCATGGTCAATGCAATCTTATTTAAAAGAAAATAAGAAGAACAAACAAATGGAAATTTAGACAACATGGTTTTGAACACGTCTTGGCGTGCAGTTCTGCTGCAGCTCTCTTGGGACTTCATATGGAAAAGTGCGCAGCAAAGTGCAAACTGGTGCATTAGTTATGGCTGTATTACCTAGGACACGTGATCAAAGGGGTAGTCAAGCAGAAAAGCTGTATGGACTTTATTTCGAGTCTCTGAAGTGCTCGAGTTCGTGAATAAAATTTGCTGCGGTAGATAAGGACCAGGGGACCAGGTATACGGTTTTGGCAGTGCACATCAGTTACAGTGAGGAAGGATACACACCGATAGAGGTTTGTTAGAAATGTGACATCTATGGATCGCCAGAAGAGAAAGCTTAGCAACATGACGGCAACCATCTACGGTTTCAAATTTGTTAGTGGTACGTCTTATCAACGGTCCTATATCGGAGCAGGATGTAGTCAGAATCAACGGTAGTCTGTATGCTAGTGAATGAGGCAATGATATTTTAAGTGCAGCACCACTCGTAAGTCAGTGTATTATTTTCTGTCTCTTCTACACTAGACAGGGCCATCTTGCCTAAAGACTGATACTTCCTTTACAAAGAAAAGGGGTGTGACTTGCCCTTTCGCAGCCCAAAGCGCTGCAAGAGTATGTGGGATCTCATGTGTCGTGATCCTCGAGGTAGTCATTTCCTTTTGAACCGTCATTGAACTTGGCTGCGTTTGTTTGGCACCTGTGGATACGCCAAAAGGGCGGTCATTTTATTCTGTAGGTGCCTTAGGCAATGGGTGTATGTCTCTAGGCAAGCCAAGATAGTTGCGACTGATGTGGAAGAGCTAGAAAATAATGTGCTCGTTTGCGAGTGTGTTGATATACTTATATGTTTGCCTCACTCCTTAGTATACATTTCATCTTTGATGCTTGTCACATCCTCCTCCGTCACAACGCCGTTGATAAGATGTTCCATTAACAAATCTAAATCCATAGATGGTGGCTGCCATTGAGTAGTGATGGGTGTTATTTGTGGACATGCAGGTCTGAAGGATTAGTACCGAAAATTGACACAAGGATATAGCTCCTCGTCCTTTGGGAAGGTGAAGCACCAGTGGTAAGCATAGAACAAAATGGCACACAGCAGTACTCTCCATACTTAAAATCACGTAGAATGTTCGTGCACTTGTAGATCTACAGCTCTCTCGAAGTACCAAAATGTTAGGAGTGTGGAACACATTCAAGTTCCAAATTTCCTTCATGACACCATTTTGCATTTTGGCATGCAATCTTTCACGTCCAGTCCAAAGAGAGCTGACCATAACTGCACACCAAAGCGTTCTAATAATTAGCGCGCGAAATATGGACGAAAATTTGAGTTGCATGAACTCTTCCCATACCTCATCTTTATCAACAGGACTGCCCAGATTCGAAGAACAAAAAAGTGTAATAATGTAATCGATCTCTCTTATACCATATTGGTTCTAATATTAAATTCGGAAAACTTTACTTATAAAACCAAGATAGCATGGCGTTTGGAAACAGACATGGTCTTTTGATAAAAGTTCTGCATTAAACCTTCAAATGTTATTTGAGATACTATTGGTAGTTTGTCTGACTTTCAAAAGTCGCCGTCCAGTGCTTAGTTATAGGTATTTTAAAATATTCGAATAAATAATAAAACGCCATGTCCTGAAGCGCCGCCTGTTGCTGAAAGGAAAGATAATAATATTATTATCAAAGTCTCTCACTGATGACATTCTGGTCACAGCAAGAAGATAGCGAATATGAGTGGATGTACATGTATAATTTATGTGTATGTGTTTGTTTGTTTCTGTGTGTGTGTGTGTGTGTGTGTGTGTGTGTGTGTGTGTGTGTGTGTGTGTAAGTATGTGTGATGGTGTGTGTGTGAGACTGTGTATGTATGAGAATGTGTGTGTTCATGTGACAGAAAGGGTGGTTTGTGGTATAGCCAAGAGGCTATCCTTTCCACACTCCAGCAACCCTTCTCCTCTCCCCCTAACCCCTTTCTCCTCCTCTACACACACACACACACACACACACACACACACACACACACACACACACACACAACACACACACACACACACACACACACACACACACAAATAGACACACACACACAAAACGCTGTAAGCATTATGACGCATATCCTTTGGAAGAGAAAGACCAAAATTTCATTAGGGTATTTGGCCCCTTTATTCAACAGAAATACAGCTGGGGTCTGTACCGGTAGTTAGTTTTAATTTCCTTTATCTCCGAGTACCGCAGTGGGTCTCTAAGGACGCTGGACGGCCATCAAACAGGCCATGTAATATAATTATCCCGGCGAAGAAGACCCGCTCGTAAAAACGGCACATAGAATTAGCAATCCCATGGTTGCTCTTTTGACTTTTGACATTTTCAAACTATCTAACCTTTCTCTTTTTTGCTTAGTTTTCTCACGCCGTCCCAAACAATATTTTCGTGTTACGTTTGTGTTTTTGCAATCCACCCCCATAACTACTGAAAAACAGCTACTCCAAAATGCTTGCAAACTTATTTTGAATTCTGTCGACATTCGGGGAAATACTGCAGGGCCAGGGGTGCTTGGTTTGAACATGAATAATGTTGTGTCATTCAAAAAAGAATAAATAGAACTTATGACCTTTAGCATCAGGTGCCCCCCCACCCCACCNGTTCGTAGGAAAACTAAAGATCCGGTGTCCCTGACAATTGATGGGCGATTACACAGACTGGAAATAATTCGACTCCAAGTACTTTGGACCTCGGAATCGGAAGTTGATTATGATTCCAAGTACTTGCAAGATTTAATGGTTTGCAAAATAATATAGATATGAGGAAGGAACAATAGGCTATTAATCTAGAATCATAAGTAATGATCTAGGGACTAGGAAAACAAGAAGATGGTCTTAAAACTGGAGTTTACATGAAGCTTACGAGATTAGTGCATTTAAAAGGAACAGCCTATTTTTGGTAGGAGTTAAAGTACTTGGCTTCTATTGTTTTTCTTTCTTTCGGACCTAAACATTAAAAACGGGCTATTCTATTGTCATTTTATTGTGATTTCGATGTTTTGTTGTTTTTTTTAATCCATGGAGGTTGAAGTACTCCTACTGCCCTTTCGTTTAAGGGGAAGAAAAAGGCGAGTCAGTACCCAGAATTTTTCATAAATCTGTTTCAAAATTAGTCACCCCCCCCCCCCCCNCCCCCCCCCCCCTTTCTGACTTGTTCCCCAATTTTTCATTAAGCTAGATTTGACCGCGAGCTAAAACATAACGCTAACACACTTCACAATTATAAGACTCAATATGTATCTGAAACTTTAACAGTGGATGTTTTATCTGGATCTTTATATTTCTACACACTAACTTTGGCTTGCATGGCCCCCAAAACGAGAGATTGTATATATTAGTGGATTAATGGGATTGTACATAATCAGTGATTAGATGTATACAGGAAATTCTCTCACTCGGAGAGCGAGGCAACAATTAATCCGCTAATATATAAAATCCCCCTTTTGGGGGGCCCTGCCAGCCAGTGTTAGAGTGTAGAAATGTGTAAAATGACCTGTGATCTAAATAAAGCATTCAATTTTAAAGTTTCAGGTACAATTTGAGCCTTCTAGATAAAAAGAGTAAAAAGTGTAGGCCTTTGTATTCGTACGCGGTCAAAACCAGCCAAATGAAAAATTGGGGACCAAATCAGAATTTAAGGTGATCTTTTTTAGGGCGTAATAATTTTGGGCGTTGATCCCCCTTTTTCTTCCCGTTAAAAGATCAGGCAAAAGAAGTACTTTAACCTCTGTGGAAGAAATTTCCCGAAATCACAGTGATATATGTAGAATAACACAAAATGTTAATAGGGCCAAAAGAAGAAAAAAACAATAGGTGTCAAAGACCTAAAGGGGGTGGGTCACACTCGGGTCATGACTCCCAAATGTACATCTGTTAATGTTTTTTCCCCGCCTCGGGAGAAATGTGAACCTGCAACCTCCACTTCAGTAATCCCTTGCTTCATATCATCTCTGCCACCATGAAGCCATTGTGTATATTTAAATTTACTGAACAACATTCCACTGTTCACTACGCTTGGCCCATATCCGCGCTGAGCTCTTTTCCGCAGTCTCTGCCAGATCCTTCAGAGTATGTGAGAATGGTGTTATTAATAGGTGCCAGAAACATTAAGACTTATATGCAGAGCAGTGTTTTAGACCCTGGTGTAAACTGTACAGACCAGCTCCATGAACAACTGGACTGGCTTTGCACTCTGAGTCTGAGTTTTCACATAATTATGTTTCAGTATGCTAATGTTATTAGCAGTGTCCATTGATTTTAAGAATTATTCTGGCAGTCGTTCTTGTAGAAAATGGGATTAAGCCATTAAAACCTGGAATATCACTATGAGAATGCTACTGTATTTAAAAACTCAAAATCTGTCAAATATCTTAGATTTATGTGTAATCTGCTACGATTCAGAGAAATGACAGCTGTATAGAAGTACTTGAAATCGGCTCAATGCCGGGGCTTGGAACCAGTTCTACTCGATTTTTGACATGGAATCGAGAATCGAGCAGTGGAGAGGGAACCGGCCCATCTGTATCTCTCAAAGATATGGACTGGTATTTGCCAGTACAGTCGAGCAAAATTAAAAGTTTAATTAACACACTACGTGTACATCATGGTACTCTAATTAATTAAAGAAACTCCGTTGATTATGAACGATTACCTAAAACAGTGTCAAGAACTGATAGCCGAAGCAAATGAATTATTATTCACCCATGCTTTTGTATAGTCAATAGCAGTGTCATTATGCCGTTAGCATGTATCAGTGTTGTTATGTACTGTGTTATTCATTTATGAGTGTGTGAAGGTGTGAGTTGTAAGAGTGTGTGTGTGTGAGAGAGAGAGAGAGAGAGAGAGAGAGAAAGAGAGAGAGAGAGGGAGAGAGAGAGAGAGAGAGAGAGAGAAAGAGAGAGAAAGAGAGAGAGAGAGAAAGAGAGAGAAAGGGAGTGCTACCGAGAGTTCAGCATCGTGAGATCCCATTATATTTTTATTCAGCAAGTATGAAGTGTTTCTTTTTAACAATGCCAATTTTTATTGATATTATGACCTGGCACTATTTGGATTTAATATAAGATATGATTGAAGGTCAAGACAAAATTAGTAAAAGTTTGTACTCCTTATGCATCGTTGTAAATAATTTATTATCATTTCTGAAAAGCTTTGGTAAAATAACACATTATAAAATTAAACTCTTATTTTTTATATTTTTTTTTATCGAGATCTTCTTTAACTTACAAAACAAAGCTAATTAAATAAGGTTAGTTACAGGCATAATGTAAAAAAGCAAAATTAAATAAAGATTTCAGAAATTTTGACCAGATTTGCCAACCTAACAAAGCTAGTCATCATGGCCGCTGAGCCACTCCTACATACTTACTTCTAACCTACTTCCCTTTGCACTAATAAGCCTATGACCTGATAGTAAGAAAAATGTCCTTGGAGTGAACGTGACAAAGAAGATGATGCCAAAGAACATCAATAAATGACAATCCTGACAACGTTGCTCAGACAACAGCCAGTTGTAAATCAAGCAAATGTAATCACCATACTATAATGTGAGAGATTATAGCAGTAATGTCATGATGTGAGTCAGTTTAACTCTCGAAAGTCTGGGTGTCATCTAGAATAGATGAGAAAGTGGTAGATGAGTGGCAATAGTGTGCATGAGGAACACGGTTTATGTCTTGGAAGTGGATTGTACTCATATAATTTTTTGTATTGTAGTGTACGCCCAATATTGTATTGCAATGCATATATTATGTTGGCCTATGACCTAATAAAACCTTTGAAACCTTGAAACCTATAAAGGAGCTAGAGGGTGAAGATGTAAGCTATAAAACCTTCGTGACCACGCGACCAAAAAAATACGAAACTTTGTGTACTGTAGTATTTTTTAATGCTAATTCCGTGGGCATACTGAGTTTGAACAAAGCTCACCTTTTATATTATTACTTTACGCTTTTATTAACCGCAAAAAAAAAAAAGAGAGACATATTTTCGGCTCTTAGCGTCATGTAGAATAAAAAGTGTGATCGGAAGTTTCGTTCTTTGCATCACTTCAAGTCAAGCGCTGGAAGAAGGATTGGGCCGTTAAATAATAGTTGTCCTAAAATGGTCACCATTACGGGAGACAAATACACTTATCAGCACTTTGATGTGCAATTTCGCCCAGAAACTCCAATGCAATTTGTGGTGATACTTTGCGTGCCATGTTGGCTGCAACACAACTTCTGAGGAAATGTAGGTCTTCTCCTTACAGGAGTCAAATATGATAAAGGAGGAAGTGCTCAAGAGGACAAATGCAGAGAGAAAATGAAAGAAGGAAAGAAAGTCATGTGGTGGGAATCGAACCTGCGACCTCTGGGTCGGCACCCATTAGTGCTCCGTTTCAACCTTGTATTACACCTTCTCCTTACAGTCTAGGTTTATGTTCTATACTTCTTGATTGACAAGACTGTGAAGTCGGGGTCTTCAGCAGCATCGCCAAAGCTTTTTCAAGAATTAGTGGTACGTACATTTTTGTGAAAAGCCTACATTCTATCCACTGAGTATTGGACGCCCATTCACAACAGGGTTAATAAAAAAAAAAAAAAAAGCACCACCGAGTGGGTGTGGTCAAGTGCAAATCAGTCCTTAATACTATTAATGAATGATTGTTTTTGCTGTTATATTGGTGTAAGCGACCCAAACTTCGCGACAACAATGTGAACAGACAATAAAACAACAACATTAACAGCAACAACAATAAATGCTATTTGCATGCGCACTGGATTTACAGAAATCATTAAAACATACCGCGATGAATACAATTCTCTAAACATAATAATGTTTTCACTTCCCCACCCGTTTTCAGTGAACCTATATTGCCACAAAATTCAACAATATAAAGCCTATGGGCCGAGTGCTTTCAAGAGTTAATTACCCTTGCATACTCACCAGAAGCCAGCACAAGATCTAAAGTCACTCCACTTAATCACAGCTCATTGGAGCATGAAAAGTTGCGGTTAAAAGGACTCGAGCTTATCCAATGACTTTTATATGTAGAAATACAGCACACTTTCAATGTGATGTGTTATGATTTAGTGAAAGCCATGGATAATACAGTTTATGAAGGATAACTCTTCATTATATTATTACAGTCCTTACTCATTATTATTTTATACATTTTCTATCATACACATTGGACCACTGCATCCGAGGGCGACCAAACGCTATGGCCCGCCAATGGTGAAAAAAATTTTGTAGCTCTCCGAAGATATATAATGGAATATATTTATAATCAACTCTTACAAAGCTTCCCTCTGGCTCAAGCAAAGTGTTAAAATAAATAATAATACTAATGCGGTTTGTGAGTCTCGTATCCAGGCTAATGCCTAATCATGCGACTTCAAACTCTAATTACCCCAGCAGGCCTAATCACTCTAGGACTTTCTCAGCTCCTTAAGTGCACACAGTGCCGCGGCCATTTATAGGCGCTGATCACTGGAATTCTGACAAGATCTTTCACCGTCTCAGACCGGTGGACTGAAGAAAATGTGAATAAAATGCTTTCCCAAGGCACTACCAACATGACCGTGGTCGGGAATCGACCCCACGACCTTTAGATCTTGAGTCCAATGCCTTAACCCCTTGGCCATGCTGCTAATGGTGTAATTGCGTCAAGAAATCTCAATTCCAAAAATAAAAATTCCATCAGCCAATGAAAGCCAATATGAATACAATCCTATCATTTAATTATAATCCTCTGACAAGAGAAAAGTAGGAATAGGCAGTAATGATTTTTGGAATTGTGGCGTGCAACGTCTGGATGAGATGCCCATGTATAATAACTAAGAAATGTGTCTATAGAGTGCGTGAGTTCGTTATGTTTAGGGTCAGACATGTGTCTATGTTTAAACTGTGGCTCTAATATGGGTGACTAGTGTCCAAATCTGACTTCTCGTTAAAAAGGCTGAGAACCATTGAAAGGACTATCATAGACAACTCGATTATGACAAAATTCTTATATATGTAGCTGCAGCAGGGAAGTCTTGCACATAGTTAGCTGAAAGATACCAAAAAAAAATGTCCAGAAATGGAAGGTGTTCAGAGCAGGCGATCTTGTTCTTGTTAAATATGTCGTTGCTGGCGCGACATAGTGGCGTAATGCGAAATTCAGTGTTCTGAGAAAAACGAAGTTAAAGTTTTTGCTTCAAATGACGACCAATAACTCACTTATTTCTTTGTAAATTTTGGTCATTCTTTCTTTATTGTGCACAGACACCACCTGGCTTGTTATACAATTATCATATTTTCATGAANATCAATTGTTGCTAAATGACTTTAGCTTGGAAATTCCAGCACAGGCTATAAAGGCACCCCGCTAAATCTCAACTCCTCGGGGGCAAAAAAAGTTGAGATTAAAATGAGCTGTGTTTACCCAATGACTTTTTTTTATGAAGAAATACAGCAATTTGTTATGTGATATGTTGCGATTAAGTAGAAGTTGCATTTTCCGGATTGTCATTAAACGGAATCGACTGTACTGCGTTTTACGGGGAAAGACCTCATACGCCAGATTAGTTCAATTTATCCTCTAACCTTCACCGGCTATAATTACTTTAAGAAAGACCGTCATGGGCCATATTTTATTGCTTCGTGATACTCTTATATTATACATTAGAGAGAACAGAAAACCTGCTTTAATCGTACAGCTATCGTGGGGCATTCAATGCCCGGTACGTATAGAAACACAAATGCAATGTCTTTGTACGACTATCGTGGGGCACAGAACACCCATGGAAATTATAAAGGGAAAAAGGAAAAGCATATGGGTGCAGTGATACATTCAAGTTTATTTTGATGTCAGTCGACTCCGTACTGGAAGCGCTAAAATAGGCGTTTGCCATCCTGCAGTTAAAAGACCATATTGATATCTATCTTGTTATCAAGATTATTCTTATGACGTAGCTTTCATCGCTTCGGAGATGGACAAATATTTTGCGCGAGTGTTACTTGTTACTTGTCACCTATTGCTAGAAACATCATCCCTAGGTGTTCCGTTCCCAACGTCAGAAGCTGCCTCAAAGAAAAGAAGCCATCTGTGCCAGTTAAAACCTCGTTGAGGACAGTTCTATTCCTTACAACGAGTCTGCGTGAGTGTGTATATATCCCTTAGTCTACTTTATCTTTACATGTAAGGTAAAATTTGTAATGCTTCATTTAATCAATATTCCTTGTAAAAGGACTGTTCATAGAGTAACTGTCATTGATAATTATTTAAATTCGCCAGTGATCAAGTCAGACAGAGAGGCCGACGAGAAAGTGTATTTTATACTCGGTTCCACGTATCTGCTTCAGTTTTATCTACATTAATAAAATGCTTCAGCCAAATTTGTGTCACAGATTTTTTGAGAACTACGTGACGTAAAAACATGCCGTCGGTCGGCTGATGAAATCGTGAATTCCATATTTTCACCCAAATTGAGTTTTTCATATTGATCAACTCTCCAAAGTGTAATACATGTCCTCACAAAACCCTGGGCTTCTTATCTCAATCCAAAAGGGAAAATTACGCAATAAACAAAACGTGAAAAAACGCCAGTCGCTGAGTGTCTTCTGATGAAATCGTGAATTCCACAAACGGCTGGACAGGTGTGAGATTCACGATTTCATCAGCCGCCTCAGGGCAGATATGTCTGTCCTTTGGGACCGTGAAAGCCACTTCCGGCGCTGATTGTTCATAGTCGGTGTCTTTGATGTTGCACCTCATTCATGATTTTCAATAGAGACCACCTTGTTTCATTGGTAAAGGGGCGTTTGATATGAAACTGAGGTATTATAGTGGCTACTGTGACCATAGTAGGAAAGGAGAGCCTGACGACAAAACTTTATACTTTAAGACAAGTTCGTTTCTGGTCAAGTTGTCAGAACATGAACCACGTTAATATTTCTTTTGCTCTCTGAAATTACCCCGTGAAAGTGATATTCTTGATGCAAACATCACAGTTCATATACCAAGATAGATTTAGATGTATTTTTTTTTCATTTTGTATTGCTCTTGTTTAATTAGCTGTATCTGTTGACTAGTGAAAGTTTTGCTTAAAAACGAATTGTATCCACTTTCAGAGATTTAATGTTTTCCTTCTTTCCCATGGCCGAAGTACATAATTATCGACAAATTTAATTAAGCTCGTCTCATTCATTTTAAGGGTATTAATGTCAATGTCTCTCAAATGAAATCCTTTTGATCTATCTATGGATCATGATTAAATGCATGGTTCGCATTCTTTCACAATCATAATCTCTCTCTCTCTATTTTTCTCTCTCTCTCTCTCTTTCTCTCTCTCTCTCTCTCTCTCTCTCTCTCTCTCTCTCTCTCTATGTATGTATGTTGGGGCTGGGGACTGGGATGTACGTGTGTGTGTGTACCCGATTGTGTACATATTTGTGTGATTGTGTATCTATGATGGGACGCAGTTTTAATGCATATATGTTTGAATAGAAACTGAGAACATGTATTTTGCCTCAGATGGCTCCTTCCAAAGATACTTAATTATGTTGTGATTTTAACTAAGTGTAATTATTGCGATTCATTGGTGTTTTAGTAAGAGAATCAGCCTTAGAGCGTCTGGCATCGAGTCAAGAAGATTTGGAAATTCCAGCTTTAAGAGATCAGGCCTCTGAATAAGATCCAGTGCTCCCACTAGCAGCATCTCCACCAAATACTTCAGTTGTTCAACTAAGCCTTCCTGATTCTGAATCATTCGCGAACACAACTCATGGAGCTTCAGCGCCTCTGGCACCGTGTCAAGAAGCTTTGGACATTCCAGCATCAAGAGGTCAGACCTCTCATCAAGATACATCACACAATGACACTGCCGAAGATGAAAATTTCGTGAGAGTGGATTGTCGTATACAACATGAAATTGGACTAAAAGAAAAGCAAAAGAATTAAAAACAAATTGCTCTGTGTTGTTTGAAGAAGACAAGCAAGCCATCTTTCACTAAATTTGGTAACTGACACAGGAAGAGACAAAGAGCTATGTAAACGGTCTCCTGGCAAAAGAGGCGCCAAAACATAGATCTAGTGGAGGTGCATCAAGTCATAAGGGTCACACATGGGCTTATCGTATCATGAAGGATGACCAGAGAACCAAGGACATGCCACGGCTGTATAGACACAGCATTTTGTGCAAGCCACTCTGGAAGAACCCAAACTACCTGGGCAACCTAACAATCCTCATTACTCAAGAATGATGACGCTAACAAGTTTTTGGGTCACTTTTTAGGTAGGTTACCAAATCAACCCTCTCATTACCGTCGCCAAAGCTCTGGAAACTATTTGGAACCGTGTCTTCGCAGTCTGGCACATCTTCACCGATTCTGTGAAACAACCTGCTCAGAGCAAAGGATGCAAACATTAGCAATCATGCTGTTCAGGAGATGTTAGAAATGAAGAATGTGTCCCTCTTCAAGCCGAAAAAGGATAGGCGTGACACCTGCATGAGCTTCGAGTCTGGAAACACTGGAGAGACTGAATGGAAAGCTCATATGGTTGAAAAGACATGCCATGAAGAAGAGCATGCCTTCGACAAAAGCTCAGTTCTAGAACAACAGGATGTTGTGGTGGTTTGCATGGATCTGCAAGGCGTGCTACTTGCTCCAGCAGTCAGTGTCTCAAGCACCTACTTCAAAACTAATTTAGCAATTCACAGCATTACAATCTACAACATGACGGCACGCGATGCTGTTTGCTATGTCTGGCACGAGGATGAAGGCGCATTTATGCCAATGAATTTACCAGTTGTATCAGGGACTTTCTTTTAGACTATACTCATGCACGAAAAAGTATCATTTACGGTGATGAGTGTGTCTATCAGAACAAAATTCAGTCTTGTCAAGAACTTTGAGGATATTTCTCATCAATAGTGGAATAGAAATCCAACACCAATATTTGATCAAAGGACATGTCTACATGAAGGTGAATAGTAAACATAGCGTGATTGAGCGCCGCCTTTAAAGAACCCAGTCTCCAGCTCAATGGACTATTTAGCTATTTTCAGGGCTGCTAGGATCGTTCCATGGCCATACATCGTCTCTGAAAATTCTAAACAGCAAATTCGGTGACTTACAAAGTCTGAAAGCAGTTATCCCGAAAGAGAACCACCAGTTCCATGACAATCTTCCTCACTGAATGGAAAAACCGCCATCCGAAGAAATGCATCAAGTGACAGAATGATTAGATCTGACTGATGTCTAAGCTGTTGTATTTAGTACCAGCGAGAGAGAGAGAGACAGAGAGAGAGAGAAAGAGAGAAAAAGAGAGAGAGAGAAGGCTGGTGAGAGAGAGAGAGAGAGAGAGAGGGGAGAGTCCGGCAGCGTAGAAAAGAGAGAAAAAAAGAGTTAAGAGAGAGAGAGAGAGAGAGAGAGAGAGAGAGAGAGAGAGAGAGAGAGAGAGAGAAGTGAGAGCGGCTATATTCTTTGTTCCTTATTAAATATGGAATTTTAAATTTCTTAAACTTGATTTGTGTCTCAGGTTTAGTCAATAACCCCAACTTTGAATCAAAGTAAAGGAAAGGAATAATGAGGGGGAGAGAGAGAGAGAAAGAGAGAGAGAGAGCGATGGAGAGCTAGAGAGACAGAGAGAGGGAATGAATGAGAGAGAGATAGAGGGATAGAGAGACAGAGAGAGAGACAGACAGACAGACATACAGAAAGGAAGATAGACAGTGAGAGACAGAAAGAAACAGCGAGAGAAACGGGAGAGAAAGGGAGAGAGTAGATCTTATGATTTTGGCTTGTTATTCCTTTTTAAAAATGCATGTTATTTTTTATGTGTAATTGGTGTTGCACTGTTACTCACTGTGTTTTAGACTTACTACATACCGTAAAGCGTACCCGGTCTCACCCATCTATACACATCATAATCATGCCGTGGTCGTGAATACATCTAGTAGCTTCACAATTTGGTACGATCAATTCGTGAATTCCACCTGGCTGTGGAATTCACGATTTGATTAGCCAGGATTCGATGTGTGCAAATCGTGAATATCACAATTTATCAAAAGCATAATCATAATCGGTGAAAAATGTTTCACATATAACATGTCTAAACTAATACAAGAAAAGTATGTGGTTACATTCGTCATTTAGAGCAAATCGCTAAATAAACCAGTTTTTTTTAGCTTCTCCTGTAAAATTTGTCTTGTGTGGAATTCACGATTTCATCAGCCAGCCGACGATGCGGTTTTCACCTAAATTTGTAGAAAAAGACACAAAAGGTAACTATACACATCGTCCTCTTTATTTCTTTTACCCTTTTAAAAAAAAAGAATGTGTATAGCAACGAAATATAATCTCCGATAGATATTTTCAATCCGCCCGATTCGCCAATCGTCCAACCTTTTCGTTAATTTTTTACGATGGCCTGCAGGCTGACTGCAGTCAAAAAGTTCTTCCGTACCGACTGTACGTGTAATACCCCCTTAATGCATTCGTCTATGATGCCTTTCGGTGCTCTAGGTATTCTTTCGGGGCTGATGCGTTGCCTGCCTGTCCATTTGTAAAATGGGGAGTTAATCTTGTAATACATAAGCCACGTTCAGGTATATTATTATTGACAAAAATGTTACCTTACAAACCTCTGACCCATATTTACATGACATCTGCGATGAAACAGGGAATTCATGTTCCGAACCGGACGTTGTTAGCACGATAATACTGCAAAGACATTTCTGTTCTTTTGGACCGACTCTACTGCATGGATTAATATTTGCTAAATCTGATCACAGATTATTGTACATTTTTTATGTAATTCGTAAAACGAGAAAGACTTTCCAGATCTTATTTACTAAAATGTGAACGTGGCCTTGTGAACAGAACCTTTATCGTCAGTGGGGAAAATAATCACCTTTTCATATATTTTTCATTAACGCGAAATTTCAATGAAGATTCTTTATTAAGAAAAATAAAGTTTAGTCGATAATTTCAATTGATAGTAGAAACTACTAAAGAAGGCTTTTTTAAAGGCTGTTTGTAAGAGGCTATATAGAAAATTATGTGTTGGCTGAAAGAGGAAAGTCGCTTTTGTAACTTACATGGCGCAGCATATCATACCCTCGTCAGGAAATTTTGCAGCCTTACCTGTCCAGATCCTGAGGCATTATAGGGTTTGTAAAGTTGCAAATCTTTCCTTCTTCACCTTCCGTATACAAACTCCCATGCCTGTCTCGAAAACTGGGACAGTTCCTGATGCGGCAATAATTATGTCCAATAACTATTACAAAGTTATTGGATCTCAAGGCCTGATGTTGTCAAGCTCAGATTCTGGTTTTGTCGTACCAGAATAAATGGAGGCCTGACACTGGATGCTGTTAAGATGAATTAGTTGTAACTAGATATTTTAAGGCATTTAAATCCCTTAGGGAAAGTTGGTTTTAAGTGTACTGAATTTCATACGTGCGGCACGAACCTTCACCCTCCATACACGACCTCGGCTTTTAGATTTTGCAGAATTCATTTGAGCTGTGGTGTGACGATACAGTATGCAAAAATAGTTGAAATTCAGAGATAAATGTGTCTGATAAGCAACGACAAACATATTAAGAAATCTGACCATTGTTTTTGTTGAGTGCGTGAAATGTAACTTATAAAGCAGATGGCGGAATATGATGCAGAGGCCTAGGCACAGTTCAAGAAAGAATAAAAAATGTACGCAGCATCAGGCAAATGCCGTGAACTTCCTTGGATTTAAATTTATATATGCTGAATGAAAATTTCGTGTTTCCCATTATGGAAGCATTTAAACTAGATCTAGTGTCGTATTCCTGTGCAAAGGGTCACGAATCCTCCTGTCCTTGGGCTAGGTGTCTTCAAACCTCACCTGGGGTAGCTATTCCTCACCTCGGGCAAGGCGTATCTAACTTTCTTCCTATGAGGTTAGGGATCTGGGATCCCATGAAACAAGGAGTTTTGAATCCTTACTCTGACTGAGGGTCTTAGGTCCTTGTCTGATGCTAAGATTGCTGAACCCTCGCCTGGGGATAAGGATTTAGGACCTTCATTGCCTGGGGCTAGAAGCTCGGACTTTCGCCTGGAGCTAGGAATCTTAATCCTGGCTAGTGCAAAAACGTCTTTGCCTTCACTTTGGGGTTAAGGGACTTGGATCCTCGTTTGGTGCGAGGGATCTCAGACCTCTCCGCAGGGGGATAAGAGTCTGGAACTCTCGCCTGGAAGTTTTAAATTCTCGCCTGAGGCTAAGGGTGGTACCGGACCCTCGCTTAGGTTTTGAGCCCTAGCCTTTGTTTCGCATTATAGACACAGCCTGTATAGTAAGTCCGACATTAAAGTATGTCAATTGTATTATATCAAGTCTCAAACTGACTTGTGGGACACGAGGTAGTCCTTCATCTAAATATTTAATGAGACGACCTAAAAGTCATCGGATATTTGGTGAGGGCGTATGACATTGGCGTATTCCTAGTGTGTCTCATTTAGACAGCTGAGCAGAGGCGTAGCGTTATGGTAGCCGCCTTGAGTGTCTCACTTGTGTTTTGAGGCTGGTTAGAGAGTGTTAAGCAGTTAAGGGAATGAGGAAGTACAGTCCATTCAGTCGCCATTCATGTTTTGACATTACTTGCCAGTTAACAGTGCACTGTATAGAATAAACATCTCTGGATGATCGCAGCTTCCTTTTAATTGCAATAATTTCCTTGCTCTATAGAAGTTAGCAGGTACATGTTTGAATGCCATTCATGACACCGTGGTTTCACTCAAAAACTCTTTCTTCTATTTCATTCACACATTTATTGACGCCTTTTATGTCTAACAAGACTAACACCCCAGTTTACAAATGAGCAGGCAGGCAACGCATCAGCTGCAAAAGAATACCTAGCGCACCGAAAGGCATCATAGACGAATGCAGTAGACTCCGTGAAAAAGTTGGACAATATGGCGAATCGGGCGGATTGAAAAGATCTATCGGAGATTGTATTTCGTTGCTATACGCATTCTTTTTTGTTAAAAAGGGTAAAAAAAAATAAAGACGACCGATGTGCATAGTTACTTTTTGTGTATTTTTCTACGAATTTAGGTGAAAACCGCATTTACGTTACGTAGTTCTCAAGAAATCTGTGACACAAATTTGGCAGAAGCGTTTTATTAATATAGATAACAGGCGAAATTGTCTGATTAGAGCAAGCGCTTTAGGGCACCGTGCATATAACCAATGTACCGCTATTACCAGACATAAAAAAAGACAGCTCAGGATAGCCGAATCGATTATATCATCTGGTTTGACATTTTGTTTAAATTCTATTTGTTTCATTAAACCCCTGCGTCTTCTTGGGGGCGTTGTGAAAGTACTCGCTAAGGATGGGCATTTACTGATATCGATAAAAAGTACTCTTGATACCGACTCTTATTTTGACTTTGACCTCGGTTGCCAACCATATCTCTTGGGATCGCCGTCACGTAAGGTCAAAATCTACTATCGATTATTGTGAGGCTGGGTACTTGCATACATAAATTATTTAGAAATATCGAACAAGGCACCGCTCTGTTACCCAAATACTACGACAGAAATTGTGTTCCCGTCCCGATGCAAAATTAAAACTTCTCGAAACAAAATAATTGTCTAGCAGCCAATCAAAATGAGGATTACGTTGCTTTTGACTAGTCCATGTTTTATCATGTTATCGGTATCATTAAAATAAGAGATTATTAGGCATATTCATCAGAAGAATAACATTTAAATTAGCGTCAATCTGACCAGCCACGTGGTCGTTTAAGGTTACACAAGCCAAAATCTTTTTGCTATGGTTTACTATGTACTGTCCATTGCCATCACTCCAGCCCTGAATTTTGTTGGCTATTCCCACTCACCGGTAATGGAGATGAGCATCTGATCTTAGAAATTACCTTACTTTTAATAGCCCATGACATGTAACGTTTTTGCGGTATCTCCTCGTTTGACCCACCCCCATGAAAAGCCACTTAAGGCCTCGGGCTATTTCAAGAGGACATGAGGTTAGCTCATTGGCAGCTCTTTTTTTTTTAACCTTTGACCCCGAAATAATGATGCTTTAATAATTTAACCTAAACTGGCCAGGGAAAAATGCATTAGAACAGCCCACAGCTAATGTCACTGGGCCCCTGAGAGGGAGAAACACATGAAGTTATAAATAGATCACCCTTCCTAGTAAGCCAAACAGAAGTGACTTCAAAATATATGCGCGGGTGTAACCTTATGGTATAGAACTAGTGGCTAGGATGCTAAAGTCACTATTTATTGACTGATTCTCTTATAACTTCGCATGTGCCATCAATATGGAATGAAACTTTTATTGATATAATTTTTTGCATAAATTATGCAAATTAGGCATTCAAGATGGTTACCGGAATACTTAAATACCAATGAATTTTCATACAGGCCTGTGACCTCAAATATTGACCAATTACTTTGAAATTTCACAGAAATTTTACTTTTATGTTGCTGCAGGGCCCCTAGTAGAATTATTAGTATATTCCTAAAAATAAACTTTTTACAAATATTTGAAATTTGACTTTGCCCACGGTGAAAAAAATTCAACCTCATTAAATATGCATGGAGGTCTTAATTCTTTAAGTATGGGATGGGAGGGAATTACTTTGTTTAAGTACCAACCCTGCATAATTATATACAGAATGTACATGCCAAATTTCTAAAGAATTGCTCCAATAGTTTTTGAGAAATCCTGCATGAGAGTAAGCCAACTCTTCGCAAAAATCACTTTTGAGAAAAACGACCAAAACGTAAATTTTTTAGCTTGCACATGTCATAACTTAGGTGCACTTATTAGCTAATTACTAATAAATCTAAATGATATTTCATAAACTGTTGGTGGAATTAGTTAAAGAAATAGTTATACTTAGAAAAAATGAAATAATCACAAATTCATCATTTTAAAGGTTTTGATCCAAATTCTGCCACTAGTTCTACCTTTAAGGTGTAAATTCTAAAATAAAGAGAGATGGGAGGTTGTTTGTTTTTTTTTTGGGGGGGGGGGGGGTTTGGGGGATTTAAGAACAATGTTACATTATAATAATAATAAAGTCCTAAAATGTACGACACAAAGGGTCAAGAGTTACCCACAAATACCTATCATTGGGCTATCATATCGTTATAGTAGAACGTACCGTACTTTCGATTTCTGTACCAACAAATTCAGTATCGGAATGTCCTAACGACAATTTGATCTCGATACTGTTCTGTTTTCAGTCTAGCGATTCCCGCCCTTTTCGTCTCAGCACAAGTTAATTGTCTAGCTCAATGGAGGTAGTAAGAAAGCTCAATATAGATCTTGACAACCGAACGTTTATTTTCTTGTTTAACTGAGTAGACTAATATTCCCACGCACTGTCCCTCGTCGATTATGTCACTGTGCCAAGTTTCGAGAAGCTCATATCCGTATATATATAATTATAGATAGATAGATAGATAGATAGATAGATAGATAGATAGATAGATAGATAGATAGATAGATAGATAGATAGATAGATGGATAGATAGATAGATAGATAGACAGATAGATAGATAATTATTATTATATATATATATTATATAAAATATATATATATAAATATATAGATATATTTTTTTTGACTAACTCGAAGGTTTCAGCCAGCCCCCTAAAATTAGAGTTCGTCTATGCAAAAATGGATGACCCTTGAGCATTCTCGAAACCAGGTGAATTCGGCAGGTGGTCGTGCTCTGCAGGTGACCGCCAGATCAGATTCTATTATACTATCATGTTTTGTTTCTCATACTGTACATCTGCCGGTCAGGGGGAAGAGAGAGGATGACCAAGTTTACAGTAAACAGTTTTAATATTGTGCCTGTGTCCCTCCACCCAACTGTAATTTCCCCCCTATGAATACTTCGGTTTGCGCAAATTCTGATGACGTCATCCGCCAGCAAAATTTTATTTCGCTTCCATGCCGGCATTACCAATAGCCTTAAAACGACCGGAATTTGTCTTGTAAAATATATTTTCCTTAATTCAGCAATTCTAACTGCCAAAACTCAAATGCTGTTATGATGCTCAGTGTTTCATATTGTACTCTCACGCCAAATTTGAAGTCTGTAGCTGTGGTAGTTTGTCAGGAAAAAAAAACGTGACACCAATAATAATTATGTATTTCGAAACTGCCAAACAGGTAACAGCTAAAGCTCCGCCTCTGAAGGTCTACGATCAGGGTTAAAGACGTTTACACTGCTCTTGATTCCGGATCGAATACCCTATTATCTAAGCGCTGTCAGTAAGGAGACCGGGCTAACCACACAGTAGTAAAGATTATATTGTTCAGGCTGCAAAGCCGACGAGTGGCCCGACATGGCTGATTGCTGGCGAATAAAAGATAATCTGTTTTCCTGGAGTGCTATTATGGTCTTACACGTGTTGGCAGTCAGGGGCCCATTGTTTGTGTCAAGCATGGCGCTCTAACTCTAACCACTCCCGGTCAGGGGCGTAGCTAACTAACAATCGGGCTCTAACAGCTCCCCAAATGTAAAGGCTTGCGTCACTAAAGCACATCAAAACGTTCAATGCCTAATTCTCTTGAACTTGAGGGTTTCCTAGTCTCCTGTCCAGGTCTACACACCTTGAAGTGAGGTCCTTACTGTGGCAAAAGGGACGGAAACGGCCCTAATCTTCTCCCACACTACACACAGACCCCACTGTTTGGGAAAGCTGAGATTATTTGAATACTGAATCCAAAGAGGTTCTCAAAGTATCGCCCATTGCTTGCCCCTTCGTAATGCACAGGTTTTGATGCACATATCGGTATTATAGAATAATAATTGCTACTCTTCTCATTAGTCGGTGTACATAGCTCCAGACTGCCGTGGGTTCCGAGGGGCTGAAACAGTGAGTGAGTGAGTGAGTGAGTGAGTGAATGAGTGAATGAGTGAGTGAGTGAGTCAGTCAGTCAGTCAGTCAGTCAGTCAGTCAGTCAGTCAGTCAGTCAGTCAGTCAGTCAGTCAGTCGGTCGGTCGGTCAGTCAGTCAGTCAGTCAGTCAGTCAGTCGGTCAGTCAGTCAGTCAGTCATTCAGTCGGTCAGTCAGTCAGTCAGTCAATCAATCAGTCAAGGAACCAGCGAAAGAGGGAGTGATAAAGGGATGCCCATCACCAATGCACACCAGTCCCGTAATGTACTCATTTTCAGCTTTTAATTCGTTAGCTATTATTGTAGACACTCACCTTCGACTACTGATTTGTCTTCGTAGAGTCCTTATTATCCTCTCTTCCACACACTCCCCTTTCCCTCCCCTCACAAAAAACTCGCATGTTTTTAGTTTCAAACCACAATAATATTCAAAATCCACATAGAGGATTTGCTGTTTTATAATCAACCTCTACAGAAAGAAATTCCTAAAGAATTGTAATAATAGGTTACATAATATGCACATCGCACGCTACCCCTGCCATCAATTCGTGTGCGTAAATTCGAGGATGTGTAAGCTTCTCCATTTTATCCCGAATCAGCTTTCTGTTTAGGTTAAAAACTTCTAATTGGATGAAAACAGGGTTTGATCATCATTATGCCTTAGGAAGACAGTCACTGTGGAGAATGGGCCCTAGATCTGTGAACTTACCTGCGAATTAGTTTGCATTCTCTCCTGATCTTGTAAATTAAACCTTAAGGGTGGGTCATTTACTTCGGTTTTGGTGTGTCCTTGAGTGCGGGGCCCTTGTCGTTAAGGAAACTAGTTAGCTTGTTTACGTCTTTCGATGTACTGGTTCGTAGCTCGAAAAGACTTTTAATTATTTTAAACATCATGTTTAATAACCTCTTTAGATTCTGCAAACTATTAAAGGAGACTTACAGATTGCGGAATATCTTATGACAGTAGAAAAAACAATTTACCGGCTCAAAGAGGGAAATCGGAATAGGCTACTGTAATCTTTACTGAAACTGAGCTGCGCTAAAACGACATTTTGACATTAGTAAAAGTACACGAACTAAAGTTTGAGAATCCCTGACTAGAGTAATGTATACAATTGTCTGGAGTGGTCTCACAGAGAGGCCCTAACAACAATGTCACTACATCCACAATGAACGTAACGGTGACCTAAGGGAAGCTCCAAGGGAGGTAAGTGTTACTTTCTTTTATGCTCTTCATTAGGTTGTGATTTGGCGATCCATGGGTATTTTAAGCGCATTGATGTTGGATATTTTTCTTCTTGTTCTTGTATTTGCCCAAATATTCATGACATAGTGCAGAACAGTAACTATTACTTTAAAAATTGATAAGTTTTGTCATCCTGTTTTTTTTTTTAAATAATAAGCTATTATTATTATGTCCATATTATTATATATACATGTTCTTTATGCGTTACCATTTTCTTAATACTGTGGGAAATGAAATTTTTTGGAAACAGATAAAATGATTTTTTAAACAACTTTAAAAAATAACTAGTCTAAAACGTGAAATATTGTTGCACATTTTTCTCAAATCAATGTGTAAATCTGGTTGATTCCTGTAGGTTTTAACCCGCAAAGTCCAAGCTTTAATGTCGCGTTTCTATAAGGAATGGAAGTTTGTGGTCTGCTGATTACACATTATTCTGGTTTTAAGGAGGATTAGGGCCTCTGCCTGAGAAACTACACAGGTTTTCTTGCTAGATGCGAGAAATGCCTCCGGCTGTGTTCATTGTACGTCTACACGATGAATGATTCTTTAGCAGCTTAGTGTCGAGCGAGTGGGTAGGTGAGTGAGTGAGCGAAATAGTCAGTCAGTTAGTCAGTTACTCAGTCAGTCAGTCAAACTCGCATCTGGCAAGAAAACACTGTGTATTTTCTCAGTCAGTCATTCAGTGAGCAAGCGAGCGATCGAGCTAGAGATGGAGTGATAAAGGGGTGCCTATCGTCAATGCCCACATGAAGTCCTGGCCTTGGATGAAAACTCGAGATACCGTGATGGTCACAACACACCTTGATTAGCTGGCAGCTTTTTTCAACCGTAAAGGTGCACTTACATGCCCCTCTAAACATGATCGGTTTCATCCCCTTGACCAGACTCCCAAGGGACTGCAATCGAGCATTGTTTCATTATCTTCCCTCCCTTTGGCCTAGCCAGAGGTGTTACGTGCAGACAGTGGCACATCGCCAGACGTTTTTTGCCTGTTGATCATGACTAGAGATGCTAAGCATTTCTATTGGTGCTGACAAACTTCCTCCAGACAGAATAATTAAGGGTTCTTTGGGTTTGCACCTCGACTGTGTTTTCCAATGTTCATTAAGCTCATAGAAAATACGTTTTAAAAATACTGAATGTCCGTTCTAGTTGAAACTGAATAAATGGCGTTTAATTTGGTTTTTTTGGCCTTTTCAAATGAGCAAGGCCACACACATATAATTACACCACATTCAGTTCCTATAGCTTCGTAAATCTTGCAGCCAGCCAAAATAAGGCTTATGTCGATAGACTAGAAATTTGAGAAATCGGCACTGAGACGGCGACTGAGATAGTCTGGTATCAAATTTTTCTTTGTTGGGGAAATCAGATTCTTTAAACAAAGGTATCGGTTTTACAGACGACTGCTTAGACATAATTGGAAGGTTAGATCTCAGTTATATGAGGAAGATTAGGTGGCTTGTACTGTGAGGCAGATTAGATAGCTTGTACTGTGAGGCACATTAGATGGCTTGTGCCGAGCAAATGTATTCTTTAATCACGATTTTCTCAGAATTTCTGCCACAGCAGAAAGGACCCCTCTAATCACTTCAGGCAAATATATCTCGTGCCACAAAAATGCTAGGTCGGAAGAAAAAAAAAACAACCATTATATTATCTATTAAAGGAACAGGTCTAACGCTTGTATATTGTACCAATGAATGAGTTAGCCAAAATATGCGATTTAAACCTCATTCTTACTGGTTGCAAGACAGATTCCGCTTACAAACTCAGAATGGGGTGCACAGTAATCTGATGTCAAATCCACCCATCTTTACCTGATTCTGTATAATCTTTCCAATTAACACATTCTTTGCTGTGCAGCAGAATTTGTATTAAACAATCTTGAAAATGACATCATTGTCATTATACGATGTGGGACATTATCAAAGATGCCATTGTGAGAATTCTTTTTTTTGACACATACCCATGTTTTGTAATGATATGCCTATTAACAATTAGTGTAGGCTAGTTTCGGAGCCGAAACATTTGTGTGTGGTTTTTATTGGGGGANGGGGGGCAGAGAGGGGGCGAGGGTGGAAGGGAGGATATAGGGTGGGAGGACCAGGCCGATTACACCCTTTGCGATTATGTACCGTAGATCTATAGATATTTTATGTTCTGACTCCACTCTTAAGACGGGAAATTTTATTGACCTACTTATTGCAGTTTGGTCGTGAAGACCTGAGACTGTCATTGCCAACCCGTCCCCTGCTCCATATGAGCGACGCGCCTGGGATTTTATACTTTCGAGAGCACGAACAAATGACGCTCTGTGGTACCTAATTATGCCGAACTACCCAACGACTTAAAAGATCTTATGTGGAGTATTATCTTTCAAGTGATAATCATATCCAATCTTGACAGTCTCTGGCAGGAAAAAGCGTCACCTTATCACTACACTTGTGTCTTAGTCTGGAAAACTTTTAAAACAAACCTGGAGTAGATCTCTAAAACGCTTGACATAATGTTTGCACAATCTCCTTGTTGTCTTATCTACCAACTCAGCTTGGAGTGCTCACAGTACTACTTGAGTGATTATAGCTGCAACCAAGCCGGGCAGGGGCTGAGAGCGTCTGTGTTTGTGTATGTACCACATCAGCTTTTAATCTTCACAGTACTACTTGAGTGATTCTATGTGTAACCAAGCAGGGGGGTGAGAGCGTCTGTGTGTGTATATAATACATGTATGTGGATAGGAGGAGGACAGGGAAGGGTTCATATAATGATCTGAGATTACCGTAGGTCTTAGTCAAATTTTCTGCCCTGCATGAAAATGGCAATAATTCTGTGTTTGCAATTCTTTAACAAAGAAATGTGGAGCATTACAATGCCCCGCTGGTGCTCACTAAAGTTTGCTCTGCGCTTATTCGCCGTGACGGCGATGATCCAGATTTCGGGTGAGTAGTTTTATTTTCCCCCTCTGTAGTTTTGTAAGTGGAGAGGCTTGTTTATCAAACATGACCTCAAATGAACGTTAGTAATAATGACTAGAGTGTTCTATTTATATCGCTTCACTGAAAAATAGCTGACCTCGGCCCGTTGCGAACTTTCCGGAAATGTCAAGACGGTTGAAGTCGGTTATCAAGTTTTTCTAGAAGTTCGATTAAGATATATTATTCAAGGGCGTGAATTTTGGAGGTGTGTGTGTAAAGCGAAAGTTTAAGTATCGCGTAACATTACTATTGTTTCGTAAGCCTTGCTTGGCTCCCTTGTACCACTATTGTACAGAAACGTTCATTTTCTTCAGTACTATCAAGGGACGTTGTGTTATTCATTGACAGTGATAGGCAGCCGTTTTGAGAGCCGAGTGATCAACCCTAGCTTCCCACTGTACGTCTATGCAGAGTCAAGTTATTGCTGCTTTAACTGCCTGAAAGAGAGGATGACCGTTTGCGCGTTGCGTCCATAACGTAAATATGAGTGTGTCATGTAAATTTGAATGCTATGTGGAAAACTAATACATTTCTTTCTAACTCCCCACCCTGATGCATTGCTTTCAGCCACAGGACTGAATTTCATGGCAGATTTTCTTTTAGGCATGTATGTAATTATGAACAAACTTGGTATTATGGCAGCAGCGGTTCAAAGTTGGAGAGCGGGTTCCTAGGCAGCACCTTCTCTATTTTCTTTAAACTACATATTGGAGTCACATAGGGTGTGTCGTTGGATTACCAGCCAACAATGAGGCTTATATCCCTAGACTAGGAACTGAGATAATGGCTCAGAAGATGACTGGAACCATCCGATATCGAATTTTTGTTTTTCCGGAAGTCTGCGGTAAATTAATTTGATACACAAAAATATTGATTTTGTGGACAGCTCGTCAGTAATTGTGAACAAATTTAAGTTTAGAGTTTTCTGAGGCAAATTAGATCAATTACATCGCATGCAGTTATTCTTCACTCGCTGTTTTCACCCCTGTTACATGAGATGACTCTTTGCCACTTCAAATAAGCATCATCCCGCACAATGATACCACTTTTTTTCACAAAATGGAATTACCCACCTTAGCTTTGATATGCCAATAACTTGCTTTGGCTAAATAAAAAAGACTTATGTCTCATTTTGACTGGCTGCAAGACATATTATACTTAGATCTAGGTTATTGATATCAGACCCTGCATTCCACAGGCGAGCAAGGACCTTCCCTGCAGGAGGTCTGGTCTCTGTCATTATAAAGCACTTATATTGTCACCACACGTGTTATTTCCCATTGTCAAATAAGATTTGTTGTAAACCCAGAGAGGGGTGCAATTCAGGGCAAGAATTATTGATGAGCTGGTTTTCTTGACGTCACAGCACCTCCCCTCCCCTCCCCCTTCCCGCAAAGCCATCACGCTATTTTGTGCCCATTTACTGGCGGGCGGATATCTGAATTTTTAGGTATATGTATCTCGATACTCGGCCTTCGTGCTCCAAGTGTCGAATGCATCAAATATATTCTGCTTCTGACATTCAAAACGGGATAGGAGGTATTTTTATCCTTCTTATACCTTCCATATTTTCAATATCTTTGATAAATTCAAACCTTCTAAAGACAAGCAATCGTCGCCGCTTACATTTAAAGTATCGATGTATTATCGAAAAAACAACGCTTGAATTTTAATATCGGCATCAACATTGCTTAGTATCGATACTTTTAGAATACTGCAACCCGGTATCTCATACACTGTATTTATGTATGCAAATATAAGTGCACTGTCTTTCATTTTTTTTTATTTCTCTCATGCTGTGTTGCATATTTCCCCTTTGTCCTCACTATATTCTCATTTGTTTGGAATGTGTGGTGATTTAAAACGCTGAAAATAATACATGGACCTTTGAGACGTTTGCGAAGATACAAAAGTACCTTGCTTTATGTTGAAGCCCGGGGCGAATGTAATGAAATTATTAGCAGAGCCATTGACCATTGTAATGAGATATTAAGATCACCTTTGCAGCTAGACCATAATAATTTGTTTATCATCGGGGTCAGACGCTGACAATTTCAAGATCCAAAGTCTTTATTTGGTTCTGGGCCAATACCACAACATCAATACAAAATACTTCAAATCAAAGAGAAGACGAAAGCAAAGAAGTGAGAAAATGAAAAGACAGATAGAGAAAAAAATGGAAGAATAAAGCAAAGGAAAAAAATGAAGAAACAAATGCTCCTAAACCACAATCAAAACAGTTCGGAAAGGGAACCCGTGCATACCAAATAATAAAATTATCACTTTGTTGCCTCTGTGGGAGTCTGAGAATCACTGGCTTTATGTAGACGACAACTAAAGGCTTACATTATTTACTCAGTGATAGTCGTGTGACTAGCCCTGACCGGACACTTGTAGGTCTCTATAATGTTCTTTGATTTCGATTGGAAAAGGAAGGAAAGCTTGCTCCATCTCAATCTTTTTCTCTCTCTTGCTGTATATCCTGTGTGTGTGTGTGTGTGTGTGTGTGTGTGTGTGTGTGTGTGTGTGTGTG
>JAWQUT010000808.1:155164-165164 GCA_033807755.1 Ellobium chinense
CTTCTCTCTCTCTCTTTCCTCTTTAAAATTAGAGGATATTATCAAGGACTTGAGGCCAGTGCATTTTGAAGCCTTTTCTGGTTTATTCCAGTATTTATACATGCCCTAAGGTCGTGAGGTCCCGCTCTAGCTGGAGATTATTCTAAAAGTCTGGTTATTTTATCGCTGCATTTTCCATTCCGAGACGATGGCTCGCCTGGGACTTCCATATGCGACAGTTTAATGTAACAAACTAATAAGACATTGACCATATATCCGAATTTCCAGACTGTCATTAATTAGAGTATAAGTGTCTGCCTCTCTCTGAAATATTTATCATGGGATTTATTTTTTTAGTTCTGGTATGCGAGGGGCGCAGATAAGGTGCAGTTGCATCTTCCCAGCCAACTCTGCAGAGAGAGGAATGTCATTCCACTTTAGAACGCACATTGAAGAGCGGATGTTAGAAATTCGTGACAATGGTGTCTAATGGCTACAGCAAAAGCCCACACTTAACTGATCTCCGAATAAACATCTGGTCCAACACAAAAATCGGTGATTTATTTTTTTTTCAGGCTCTGAAAGCTGTATTCATGGCCTTTTAGTAGGTTCTCCACGATTAATAAAACTAAATTCGAGACGCATATTTGGAAATATAAAATGTGTGATTAAACGTTCGCATAGCAAAATGTAAAGAGATTAAAGATTTAATATCTCTAAGGACTTTTATTTTAAAATTTTTTATATGTCTTGGTTTAGTATCAGATAACAGCGTATTTAGCATATTCGCAGAACATGGCTTCTCAAAAGAAAACGACGCGATTTGCTTTGTCATGAGAGTGCTTCAAGTGGCATCTAACTAAATGCTAGAAACGAAGTGCAGAACCTCAAGACGGGCAAAGTCTGTTATTTATCCATTCTGCTTTTCTGGTGTCATTCTCCGAGTAAACGTGTTAGAAATAAACTATGCGTAGACACATAGACCCTCAAGATCTGAAACTTTCATAAGAACACCCCATGATTTCCTGTGTATGTATGAGATGCTCAAGTTCGTTATTAGGACCTGACGATCGCACACACCACTAAAACATGCAGTATTATCTAGCTACAGCTCTCTTTTCACTTGGGGAAACGTTTATGTAGAACATGGTCTCATTTTCCACTATGGTATAACCAATTTCTATGATATATGGCAGCTTATAAAAGAAGACTATCTTTTTAATTGTTCTATTATTAAAGTTGTCATGAACTACTGCAGCGTATAGCTGCATTTCATTTCAAACTTTAAATAAAAACGTGCATAATATCCACTAATACATTTGTGTTGTTGCAATAATGTATCTACGCACGACAGGTATCTGCCCACTTGAGCAATTTCTTCAAATAATTATTCCATACCTTTAAAATACGTTTGTTTTTCTAGCAAAGAAAATACCGTTATCTTCACTCAAAGGATTTACTGCATTTTGATTCCATCTTTAAAATACAGAGTTCGGCAAGCCCACGAAAGCTTAGAAAAAAATCTGGGCTTAGGCGCGCATACCGATAGTAGCATACTAGACTACTTAATTAAAAAACTGAGTAGATATATTTTTTCATGTTGTGTCTTCTCCATGAAATTCTGTCAAGTCGTGTTGTTATGTCATAATACGTCACAACTTCAAAGTGTTCTTCGCTAACCTTCCTTGGAGAATAATACTTTATTGTTGCCTGTTTCTGTGCTTTCAGGTATCACCGCAGACGCAATGGACTGTTCCGTCTAATTTTGAACCTCAGGTTTTGAAAACGAACGAGCCTATCTGACGTCATGCTCCTGCTCCCATAATAAAGGACAACCATTTGTGAACTGGACGTGACGTGGCTATAACTGCCCAGCGACTGTCCCTCTCAGTCAAAACTTGCTGTCATAATAATGGGAACCAAAGTCATTGACAAACTGCGCATTCAAGGCAGTGCGGCTCCGCGAGCATTCCACGAATCGAGAAAACATGACAGCAGGAACTCTTTCCACGATCCCACCGACACCTGTCACGTGATCTTGCAACACTCTGGTAAAGAGGGCGCCAGTTCCATTGCTTCTCGCTCTAATCCCAGCAGTGCTGCTTCCAGACGCCTCGAATTCCTTCACCGCGTCCAGCAGGCCAACCGCGGACTGACCAGCGCAGACCTTTACAGCTCTCACAGTCACAGTCTGCCAACTATTCAGTTCCTTCTACGTGGTAAGCCCGTCCACGGCGACACAGAACCTGCTTCTTATGACGTATCAGCGCACCAACGGGTCGGACATTACAAAACCTCTGCCAAAGAAGTGTATCGAGCACGTCATAAAGTCTCGAGCGAACAAGGGTTTTACCCTGAGGCCAGAGACTATGGTGGATTCTATCGAGCTGTCCGTAGCGCCGATTGCGACGCAGTAAGCACAGTGCCTTCTCACGCAGGCTCTAGCCTTGCGAGTACCTCGTTTTTCTATCTGGGTCCTCCACCTCCAGCCTCCGCGCCAACCAAAAGCTCTCAGCTGCTTCAGAGGCCTAAGGTGCCTCCACCTTCTGCTGCAAGTGAACATCACGAGATGCGGGTGAAACGGGCTGCTCATAAAGCGGAGGACAGCTTTGCCTTGGCAGGTCAGCAATTGCAAACTCCCCGCGTTGTGGATTATGAGGAGTATGATTATCTTGGCACTGGTGAATATCCTCTGTCACGGTCTGAAGGTTATCACATGCCCGACATCCATCCCCATACTACCTTTCCCATCAATCGTCGCCGGCATTACTGGCCTCGCTCGAACACCAAAGACATTACTAAGACTGAGCTCGATCCCACTTTACTCAGACAGTGTCTGAAAGTCCAGCAGTCTCATCAAATAACTCCGGACTCCAACAAGTCCCCCAGAGACATGGTCAAGCTGAAACATTACACTCAATACATCAAGAAAGATGACCATAAAGTCAATTACAACAACCCATATAGAAATTTCAGGACCAAAGAAAGAAAGGCTTTGACAAAAGGAGGTAAATACTTGTTCAAGTCTGTAGATAGTTACATCCATTTCAATAAAATATATCCGAAAATGGACAGTAAGACTCCTCCGCTCAGTGAGGACGGTTCAACAAAGGTACCGAAAATCCCTAAGGTGGATGGGTTTTCGCCTCATTGCACGGACACCGTTTTGCTGAAGATGATGTTTGAGATGAATCGGCCTCGATCCATCAAGTCTTCCAGCAAATACTCGGATGTTGCCGTGCACAAGGACCTGGATGAATTTCTTGTGGTGGGGACGCCTTCGGGGAGCCGATCCACCAGTGTAATGAGCAAGAAGGTGACGGAAAGACGGACAAAGTCTCTCATCAGCAGTGGCGTGGACATTCAGGAGGAGGATGAAAATGAGTGCGAGAAGGGAAAGTCAAAAGATGAGCACATTCAAAGAGTGAATTCAAAGGAAGAAACTTTGAAAGAACTATCTCACCTTGATATTTCCCAGAGTACAACATTAGGTGAGGAACCCGCGGACGAAACAAAGAACTTACTAGAAAAAGACAATGGCAACAACGAGGATAATTCTGAAAGAAAGGAAAGTAATGATGAGGTTGAAAACCTGACAACTTTAAAAGATGATGATATTATTGACGAAAGTGATGTTACACAATCGAAAACAAAAGAGGTAAAAAACAGTGGCGATTTAGGAAAAGAAACAGGCGATGACAGAGAAGAAAAATGCTACAGTAGTAGTTCAGGGTCCACTGAATATGGTGATAATGTCAACGGTGTGCCCAGCGTTGTTGAAGATGTTGTTAGCGAAGCTCCTACTAATAAGGCCTCAGACCTTGGCGTATGAACAACTAGCCTGGTAGAGGAGCCTTGAATTCCATAACTGTTGTTGTTATTGTTGTTGTTGTTGTTGTTGTTGTTGTTACTTCATTCTCAGCCCTCATCAGTCCTCACATAATGAGTGGACATTTTGTTCTATGTGATTTGTTTGTGAAAATAATTTCTTCCCCAAAGCTTGGCCAAACTCTGATGCGTTTCAGATCAAAACAGATATTATATTGCAAAGCAGTCTATTCGATTAAACGCAATCTGTTTGACTCAACGTTCACTTAATCATAACATATTTTAGGTCAATGATCAAGTATGTTCTACGTCCCTAAGACGGTACCATCCAAAGTTCCGTTTCGATTAAGCTCCCACTCTAACCGTGAAACCATTTTCTTTCTTGTCTACATTATACTCGTAATAAAATCCCGGCTGCAGCAGCAATGTTTGTTTGAGATCCCTTTTCACACAAGTTACGATTGTTATTTTGTTATCCTTTCTTCTCAACGTCATTGCCCATTCCCTTGACAGAATCTGAACTTTCTTGCAATTTTCCCAGTTAGACAATGCCTACATGAATATTCCATACTGTATCAAGTAAACGGATATGTCACTTACACCTACACATGCCCTTTTCACCGCCTGCATGCTCTTTGATCAATGACGACGGTTACGTGTTTAGCCAAAAAAACAAAAACAAAAGCGAGCTTATTAATTCTCTTGATTCCACATGTCCCTGCTAGTGGAGCACATAATCAAGGGACACAATTCCATTGTGTCTTTCATTTCTGAACTTATCTTCCTTCTCTTTCCTGAATCGTTGCCTGAGATCCTTGTCCGGCTAAGATCCTCATTTTCTAGTCTTCCGAGCACCGGAATGTTGTCCAGAGACTACTAGAGTAAATGTCTTTGATTGTGTTAGGGTTCTGCTTGCTTTAAGAGAGATCACTTATTTGGCTTTCTTGTAACCTGGTGCAGATCTTGGCGGAGGAACGCAAAAAAAAACCAAAACCAACAGATTTCAACTTCTGTATGCACCTCCAAGATCGGTATCGGTCTAATGGAAAACGAAATGACTGATCCCTAGCGCAAGTACCGCCCTGTCGCTGCGACCTGGCTTTACTTTAATCGTAAGAGTTCCTTTTAATTTCACCATTCACCATGCTCCCGAAGAGCAAGCTAAGATTAAACAGAATTAACGGTATACAGATGACACTCTGTCCACAACTGCGTAAAATACATTCCGTCTCAGCAAAGCTACTGTTTATTTGACCACCTTTCACTTCCAAACCCAGCCCATCTCCAACTCCACCTCAACCCTCACTTCCAACCACATACTAAACCCAGTAGCACAATCACACAGCAGCAGAAACAACAAGAGACAACTTCTAAAGTGGGCCAGTAACAACCAAAGAATATTACCACCCAGACTTACCAAATGCTACTTCGATTTCATCTGTGCTGACCTTTATATACGGTCGTATTTCACAGATTAGGCCAACTTAATTTTTTTTTTTTTTTTGTATTTTTTTTTCTCAACAATTTTAGGCTGGCTCTTACGTCAGGATCAAAATTAATGGACCTGCTCAAAAATTTAAGATTGTGAAAAATTGTATAAGAAATCTGGAATTATGTCTCTTTACACTAAAAATTCTTCCATGCCATGGCATCTATCTCAGTTGTAAGACTCAGGCCGCCATCTTGTTTTCCCGTTAATATAGTCACTTGAGGAAGCTGTCTCATGACCTTTACCCATAACTGCCTGCATCTAATACTATAACGGTCAAAGACGTTTAGCTAAAATCTAAAAAGAAAATTATTTTATTAACTTTGTGAAAATATGCGTGTCTTCTTCTATGTCAGAATCACTCTATTTTCATAATCTTTTTTTTTTTTTTGCTTTTTGTTTATTCAGCGTCAGCAGGCGAGCGGATCGAATTGCGCCAAAAAAAAATTAATAGAACTAAAATTATGTCCACGGCATCAGTTGATATAAAGCTCACAAACGGAACGTGCTGAAAGCAAAAGGTAGGTGGGTGAATAAAAATGGAGCGGATGCAAGAAAAAAAAAAAAACGGAGGCCGAATCATGTGCCGATAAGACATCTCAGTATGTACACCGTTCTTTGTCAGGAATAAAATGCCAGATCAGATTTTGTTGAGGTACCAAATCAACCATAATAAAGCTAAAAAAAAAAAAGAGCCCTTGGAACCTCCAAAAGTTTCAAAACAAAGTAGCCAACTTTAAATAGCAAAAAAACACTATAAAACATAAATCAGTGTCCTCTGACTAGAAGTACGTACTCACAATCTATCGGCTAAAGTTTCCAACGAAATTACCTCTTGTTGTCACTTGAGAAATAATCAGAAACTGTATGGAAATAAGAGAATAATTCAAGTCTTAGATAATATCAAAACATGATTAAATTGCCATGGCGTAAGAAAGAAAAAGCCAAGGAAACCGAAAAACTGCCAAAATTGGCTCTCATGAGCCAACTTGGCAACATTTTGTCGGTTCCCAAACAAGATAATCTATCAGTACTTTGTAGTAACAATAGTGAGTACAACAACGAAAACTGATACTCCAGAGTCTACAAAAAAAAGCGTACTAATTTTCCGCTTGCAATCCCTGAAAGTCACGAGATGGCTGACGTACTTAGTAAGAATGAAACGCTGCGGAATGTGCTCTTCTTAACATTTTTATATGCGTGCCTCTGGCCAGCTAAAACTGGTGAGACAAATGTGCGGACTTAATTCAAAATGAAAATTGATAGTGCACATTTAAAGATGTCATAACCAACTTGCAGAAAATGTGTTCACTCTCGCCTCCACAATCTAATCTAGATCTTTGCTTATGTTTGTGAAATTGTAGTCCTGAGGATTTCAAATCATGAGATTAAATTAATAATGCGCCTGCCATTGGTGTAGAACATAGCCCTGTAGTTACTTTAGATTAAACATTTTCAGCGAATGTGTGTTCATGGGAGAAGGTGTCTATGTGTATGTATGCCTCTGTATGTGTATTTTATGTATGTGTAAATGCATATGTGTACCTTATGTATATGTGTGTGCGTGTGTGCGTGCGTGGGTATTATGACCAGAGGGTGTATTTGCGTGTGTGTGTGTGTGTGTGTGTGTGTGTGTGTGTGTGTGTGTGTGTGTGTGTGTCTTTTCAGGGCTATGTATTATAGCAAAACAAGCAGACAAGTTTTATTAAACGCTCTTACAAAATGGCTCTAAGACAAAACTGTAAAGACTGGACATTCGCTTTGTAAATTACGATAAATTTGGTATTGGAATTCTCAGAAAACAGCCAGAATACGTAAAAAAAGTACATACTTGTTTCAAAAGCTTTTGATGTTGCCTGACACACAGGAAGCTACTGATGAAACTCTCTGTTGGTGAAACAAAACATCTGTTTAGTGACTTATTCACTCGGTGCCAGTCTGACGGCGAATAGCAGCTGCACCAATTTATAACAGGCCTAGGCGCCAATGTATAAAGTCGTAATCCCCAAAATGAACGTTTGAGAAAGAAGATTATCATGAAAAAAAGTTTGCTGTTCACATTAAAAGACAGAATTCTTTATTAACCCCTTTTTTAATCAGATCCTTACCATCCCACATCCTTGTTTTTTACTGCATAGCCAGCTACATACTGTACCTCCAGTATCCTCATAAGAGGAGACGCCACTCTTTTCCAGAGGCAGTGATGCACAGAACATGATATGTAACTTATCACCATGTATGCAGTGGATTCCTATGCAAACCTGCACACCAAAGTGCTGAACGCTGCGCACATTTTCCCCTCAAAGACGCTGAGTTTAGGGCAGTTGTCATTTGCGATGGTACCAGTTGTTTGTTACCAGATTTCATTAACGTCTCATACATGATATTTTTTCCTGATTTTCTGACGGACTATAAATTTATTTCATTTATCATCAAACGGTGTTGTTAGTTTTTTTATACTTCTGCATCAAGGCAGAAAATAAGAAAAGAAAGCCTCCTTAGGATCATGTTTAAAGATCTATCAGAGACTTGAGTAAAGTCCAGTGTAAAACAATAATTATTGGTGCCGTCGCTGGCGAGATTTGTTCTAAGAATGCACCATTCAGCACTTTGGTGTGTAATTTTGCATAGAAATCCCAGGCACTCATGGGCATAAATTGCACACCACGTTATGTGCATTACAGTCCTAGAAAAGGGTAGTACCTCCCCTTAGCATGGTATTTAGAATAAAGGGTGCCTAGGCTGGTAATCAAAGGATTATTCCTTTAAAAATTGTCTTTACGACCGCAAATTTTTGAGCTTACGCATGAATTTCGATAATGTCAAACGAGCCAGTTTAAAATTCTGGCCAAACTGATAGAAATTTTTGCATCTGACTTCCAGCGGTGTAGGTTACAACATTATACGAAGGACATCAATCTGTGTAGGCTGGAACAGTCTGGGTTCGAAAGGAATGAAGTGAACGCAATCACTTTTAGAGGGAAACGCGATATGATGCAATGTGCTTTGTTTAGATACAATGTACTAAAAATGGTGACATGCATCCAAAATATAGAGATGACAACACTCATTTTCTCCACCAGTTTCTATCCTAACAAAAAAAAACATGTTTTCTTAATTTAAAAATTTCGAAGATTTAATATTTGTTTTGTAGACTGACAAACGTTCGAATTTCACAATGCCAGGAAGTCCTCGGTGTCATCAGATTGTTTTTGCCGTTACAATAATTTTCATTATTATCATTGTTTTCCTCGATGTTGTGTTGTCTTTGTTGTCTTTAATTGTGTTCTTTCTGCGCCATTTGAGATTTATGATTATGAATTCGTATTTTATATTCTAGATATTGTATTGTTGAGATTTACAGATTATATTTTTGCTTCAGATTTACATGTATTGCCTTCTCAGATAACGTTTGCAGTGTGTGAAAGGCAATCTCAAAGAGAATGGACACAGTAATATGGAGAAAGAGAGAAAGAGAGATTGAGAGAAGAGTAGAAAAGGCGAGAGGGACAGTAGAAGAGAAGGGGCACTAGAAAAGGGAAATAAGGGGAAAACAAGACGAGGGAAAGACGAGAAGGAGAAGAGAGAAGGAAAAGAGGAGGAAGAGAACGAGAGAGATGGAGAGAAGGGACGGTGAGTAAAGAAAGGTATGAGAAGAAATGGGAAAGGGAGGAGAACGAGGAGAAAAGACGAAAAAGAGAGATGAACATTGAAAGGAGAAATGGAAAACGAAAGCGGCGGAAAACAGAAGAAGAGAGAAAACAAAGAAAGGAGGAGAGGAAAGGCCATGAAGGAAAGGGGTGGGGTGAGAAAAACAAAGGGAAGGGGCAAAGAGGAGGAGACACTCTTCGTCAAAGGCAAAAAGACCCAATTCTCTGAGTATCCCAACAGAGATGCTAAACCACCGCAGATAAAGCTTTCTTCCACTGGGTAGAGAACCAAGTCTGTTTATTCAAGACATTACTTTGTACACGCATCTAGTGATATGGGTGGACAGACCTGAAGCTTGGTGACTGAAATTTGATTGACGATGCAATGATGATTCATGACCCCGTCAAAAATCGGAGTGGAGTTGTCTCCGACATCCAAGCCTTGCAGATTACACTTGTAAACATGTTACACTTGTCCAGAAAGAATCGGATCATGGGTCGGCGAAGGGCAGGTGTTAATGCTAAGTATCAAAGTTACTGATACTTAGGAAGTATCGGAATACTGCATAATTTGACAAATATCGAGAATTCGAATTCTTTTAACAAAAGTATTAAGTTTTTAAGTATCTAAGACATCGAATCGATACGACAACCAGTTTTCTTTCTTTGCACACGTACAAATACCATATTTTAGATTGATGAGAAATTTATTTTCAGACGGGCCAAATGCGTTGCTATGATTTCCATTTGGTCTTGACTCACTTCTTACTTCCTCTGTGTTGCATTGGTATAATAGTTTGCGTCAGGTAATCAAGACAGAGAGCCTAACTCGCTGTCGAGTCTGATACTAGCCTTTAATGTATCGAAAAAAAAAAAGGAATAACACATATACGGCAATTATTCTGAGATCGAAATAACGGTCGAAGTATCGATACATGTGTTGAGTATTACAAGTGTTGGAATCGGTACCAGTAAATTGATAAATTGTATCGCCCAAAGCTGCTAAAGAGGCATGAAGCTAAAGTATCTACGAGACTGAGGCGATTTGTAACGT
>JAWQUT010000809.1:1950-13419 GCA_033807755.1 Ellobium chinense
AAAAAAAGTGGTAAAAGTATATCAGGGTAGCCTGTGTAGTAAGTTCCATACTAACACATACCTCACCTGAATGGTGAAAGTAGATGAGGGTGGCCTTTAAATTCACAAATATAATAATATATAATATAAAAAAAACTCGTGACATTTGTAGGAGTCATATCTTGGGTATTTGTGCACCAACCAACCCAAAATTTTGCATACACCTTCAATTTGGTCTGAAGGTGTTTCTTTTGATAATTTCTTTGCCTTAAACGATCCACAAATATTATTTTGATATAATTACGTAAATTTTCTTTGTTTCGTGAATACGGTCCCACTCTGGTGTTTTTAAATGGACCATATGTCAAATGGTTTGGTTTTTGGTTTTATTTTTGCGGTTCGCCCTTGAAATGTTTACTTCCGTTGAAACCGAGTAACACAAGCCGGGTCGAGAATATATGTACGTAGCAGAGTTGATCGCCAGCGTGAACATAATCATCGTTACGAAAAGGAACAGAATCAATAGAATGAACATGACTCTGGCCTTGTGAACCACCAGTAGAAATACTGGTGCTTCCCGATAGAATGATGCAAGTCCTAGACTTGGCTTTGCCAACAGCATATAACGCTTCCTCCCCTCCCATGCACATTCTTCACTGATTTCATCATGTGTAAGTCACAAACTGACCTTTAACGTTTTGTTGGGTTTTTTTTTGTTTTTGAGCTTATCCGATATGTTTACACACAATGAAGTGTTTGAGCACACCACGTACTAAAAGAGGATCGGTGTTAATATTGTAGATGTTGCTTGGTCGTTTTCTTCGCACGATAACGCCGCAAATTTGGGGATGCTTTGAATAGTATATACTGTATATATAATATATAATGTCAAAGTAAAATTCCGAAAAATCCTTATGATGTCTCACGCACAAACATATTTTATCTAATTTCTGTTATATGGAAGAGTTCGCACAAATTGTTTGTAGTAAATTAAAGTTTTCTTTTTTTTTAATGTGTTTACATGAGAAGCGGATGTATGACTTTTCAGATCCTAAGCCTAGGAACGTTCTGGCTACTGACTGGTCTAGTTTAATGACGCAGGTGTATTTCGTCGTACCATACATGCACATGGTCTCTTTACAACTTTAAAGCCAAACTTGGTATTCCTGGAATTATTTTTTTTTTGGTATCATTTCAAGTTCAGTGAATGCAGAGCTGCCAACCAGTACAAAATTTTCGTATTTCATACGAAAATCTGACCTCAGTACGAAAATACGAATCGTACTCTTAAAAATACGAAAATCGACTGTCAGTATGAAAAAGAATAACGTGAATGCCTTCCGCAACGAAGTCGGGCGCCTAAAGAGCTTTCTTGTGCTGAAAATCATCAAAATGGGCTGTTTTAGTCATGAGTACAGGTACTCGAGTCTCACAACAAATGATTGAAAATCGTAGAGTACAGTACAGTACTGGCATTCCGTTTTGCCGTAGAGTACACAGCAGTATCGATGCTGACGCGCGTTTCTTAGTTTCGCTTTCGCCGGCACCGTTTGGCGTGTATGCTAGGCCCATTTGCCGGGCGCATACCAAAATTGCTAGATCCAGAAGAAGTTTAGTTGAAACTAAAAGTCTCTTACAAAGATATCAGTCATCACAGGAGGCTTTGTGCTATTGTTCAACCCATCTCCAGATAACCTTGCAACGTTTGGGGCTTTACTTTGATGCCGGACGAATCCCGTCATGCGTATGACCGTATGCATTGTGCCATACCCAGAGTACCTACACATTACCTGTGTAGGCTGTTTCATTTGTCAGTGTATACTGTAGGCCCTCAGGGCATTAGATGACCTACATTTGGGATGAGCATAGTGTACTACATGTATTATAATAGTGTTGGCTTTAGGGCCAAGGTTAATGACCTTTACCGTACTACTAGACTAGATCTAGTAGGCCTGACAGAACCGCTTTCAAAGCCCCAGTTTGGAAAGTTTAGGGCTAGCTCTAGACTAGATGGATCTCTCTTTCCTGCTCTACCAGCAGATGACATGCTTAAATCTGAGACTGAGAGCAATTTAAGATATGAATGTGAGCATTTTACACTTGGGTACAATTACTGCTATTAATGCAGTTCAAGGTCTCTGGTGACATCAAAATATTAGCAGGATATAAAGGATTTACCTAGTGGTCATGGTAAAGTGCTACAGTCTGTCCTCTGATGGTCTTGAATTTCAAGCCTAGTGTGATGAACAAGTTTCTTTTGTATAAATTTGTCTTACAAAATGAGGGCGTTCTTGTGTTCTTGTTGCCAGTATCTTACATATCTTATCAGTTTTGGTTTCTTTTTTTAATTTTAAAGAAAGGGGGATTTTTTTGAGTTAAAAGCAAGAATTCACCTAATCAAAATAGCACTTAGATTACAGGAATATGAAAATGATTTGGAAAGAGCTGTTGATAGTCAAGTATATTATTTTACCACAGTGAGTGACTCCCATTACCTCAGTTTAAAGCGGAAGAAAAGCTTTTTAGTGTGATACGAAAACTGTAGCTATCTACAAGCCTAAAAGTATGACTAAACAGCTAAAAGGAGACATTCATTTAAATTTCGCGAAATTATTTTTCTGCACCGGTGTGAGTATGAAAATCAGGGTCAGAATATGAATTTTTGATGCCTGGAATATGAAAATCCAGTTTTGGAGGTTGGCAGCTCTGTGAATGTGGTGTGATCGAGTGATTTGCTACATGAAATCTCTGGAAAATAGTATAGATCATATTTATTTAAATATAGTAAGTACACATGGCGAACATAGAGCTCTGTAAATAGGATCCAAAAGACCAATAAAGTCCGTAAATAGCCATCTACTTTGGCACCCATTTTTAAAAGGACCACAGGATACCACTGCCTCTTTGTAATCTTGGACACTGAGGACCAGATTACAATGGCAAAAGGAAATGAGAATGAAAGAAATGTGAAACCAAACAACTCTGACCGAGGCCCTCCCCCCACTTCAACCACAAGGGCTCATAGTGAATTGCTTTGTGTTGTCACTCAAAAGATGACTTGCTCACTTTTTTTTTTGGTACATTGATGTCAATCTTTAGGGTACAGTACTTGACCAGTGAGCTGTTGTTTCATTGAAAAATATTCCTGGATGATAAGATGTCCGCATGACATCATCGAAATATTGTTCAGGGGTTCAGTTGTGAAATTATTGTCTCTTTTTGTAATCCCCAGAAACTGCAAGCTTGTCTGTGAAAGATTACCAAAAGACATGGACATTACAGTCTAACCTGTGCAGTGCATAGAGATACCCATCTGTTCAAGCAAGCCATAAGAAAGTCCCCTTGGAGCTGTAGTTTGTTTTGTATGCCTCATGTTGGACATATTATTCTGTCAAAATCTATGTGGGCATTGAGAATATAGTAGTACTTATGTGAAATTTTCCATTCTTTCTGACCAGTGTTGATAAATAGTTAAAAGTACATTTAAAACCTGTACAGCCTGAAAGGCAGAATGAAATGTTTCTATCTTTTATTTGATCAGGTCTTATTTTTTTCTTTCAAATTGTCATAAGAAATGACTTTCTGATGAAGCAGTTTTTAGATTCAGTATTATGAGCATCGTGCCTTGTAATTAACTTGCAATAGTTACAGTATCACTTGAGAGCTTTATTTCAAATCAGCTGATATTTTTAGTTTTTTAAGCTTCATACAAAATTCATACAAAGCTTCATACACATTATTTTAAGATTTATTTTTACATACCTGTAATTTAGTTTACACCAATGATAATTTGTACAAATAAAGAATGAATGGGTTTTGATATATCAGGATATACAGAGCAAGAAAAGGCGATTTCTTTTTGTTGCAGACTTGACGGCTGTATTTTGTCGGGAAATCTGTTCTGCAGCCAGTCAAAAGGAGTCGTATGTCACTACACTAGGAACTGAGATAGCAGGCTGTGGAAGTGATAGAGATGTTGAATTTTTGTTTGCTACAGAAGTTGACAGCAAAAAATGTATATGTACATAAATAAAACTGGCTTTACAGGATGATTGATACTACTACTAAGTGTAAATATATTTTCTTGGAAGCTTTTATCGTGAACCACTATTCCTCAGTCAGGATTTTCACAAAATATTTTGTTTCATTGGGGTGACCCCTGCTACCTGAAACCACAAAAATACACTGTAATGCCAAGTCAAACTTTTTTACCTTAATGAAAGAGCATCCAGTTATTAACCTTTTTGTATCATACCAGAAACTTGATTTGTCTAAAGCAACTTTCACTTCTGCCCTGACTTGACTGGCTGCAAGACAAAGAATTATCACAGTCATTCCATTGTTGAATATTATGAATTTCTGTTCCCTTTGTCAGATCCGTGTTTTGGGAGAGGGGGTGGAATGGGACCTATAATGACTGTCATTACTGTAAATTGGATATCAGTCAAAGAAACTGTCAGCATAAAATTTTAGAAAGATTTTGTCACTCCCTATTTGTCTTTTCTCTTTGATATTTGCTTAGAACATTCCCTGCATAATTTTCTGCTTATGCAATTATTATTAAAGTAACGTTACACATATATGATTTAATCTATGTTGGACTGTAGAAAGTTCAGAGAAACTTAATACTAATAGGAAGTGGCATCCCTGTACATTGAATGAGACTGTGCTAATCTAATATATTGATGCCAAAATCTTGATGGAAGAAGAGTTGCGTGAAATATGTGAAGTGAGAGACTTTTATTTTAGCAGTTTCAGCAAGAACTAGCGAAATTAGAGCTGGATAAAGTTATTAATGTCCCAGTGCTGTAAGGAAATTTAATTTCAGGTCTTTTTTTTTGCTTTCCTGAGAGAGACACTTGTAGGTGTGTTTATTTGGGGATATTATTTTTCATATTCTTCTACATGTGGGAATTCATTCAGAGAGAAAGATTTGGGAAAAAATGTGTTGGCTGTTATGACATGGTATCTGACACCGTTTCTGTGGCTACTATGTAAGGTTAATGAACAGATTCGGATAAATTGTTAAAAGAAGTTTCTAATTTTGTTAATATCACCTGTGACCAGTAGGCCTATTCGAGAGCTGTCTCCAAAAGTTTTGGCTGCTGGTAGGTTACCTTTCATGGGTTATTCTAAGATATGTTTACTTTTAGCAGCACAGTGTCGGTTTTTTTGTGTTATTATCACATACCAGGTTTGTCTGTCTTAAATAATTTATACATATATATGTTTAAAAAAATGGGGAAAGGTGTAACTGTTACATTGCTTAAAGTAAGTGTGAACAGACATTTTAATGTTAGCAGTGGAGTTCAATACTGAAAAATCAGTGCTTATATTTCATGATTGAGATGTTGCACTGATTAGTATGCATGAGTATTGCATCATATTCCTAGTCACGGAAGTTGTCTGCTCTTACTTCAAATGCTAATGTAGGGTAAGGCATGCATTGTTCTGTGATAGTGCTTTTACTAATCTGACTGAAAAAAAAACTCGAAGTGTCTGCGGATTGGCTGTTTGCATTTTTGCTGTCTTCTTGTATCATTATATACGACTATTCAGAACAGTGAGGGAGTTTCAGAATGGAGAGCAATATTATATACAGTATATGCATGTAGAAAATTTTTTACACAAACAGAAGTGCATTAAAGCAAATTGAATTGTAAGTTTGACTAACCATTTTTTTACTCTCAAGTCTTGCTACAAATGGACATTTACGTTATAATCCTGGGTTTTTGGTAAATGCGAATGGAAGAATTGTGATTAACCTTTTGTTTTTCCACAGTACGTGCATTACACATGTCGATAGTCAATTGTAATATTTACCCTAAACTTGTAATAAAGCTGAACTCATGCCACAGAAGAGTATGGGTGGGTGAGTTTTAAATGAATAGTCTACCTCATTTTTGAGTGTCTTGCACAAATTTACATTGTATGGGATATGTTTATTGCTGTTCAGCTGAATATTGTACATACTGTGTGAAGTTCCACTCCTGGATTGCAGTGGATCAAAGATATTTTGTTGTTACTGACTCGTGATGGAAATGTATTTATCTCACCTCTTTCTGTCATTGTATATTTTGGTTTTAAGCGTGTGATCTTTTCCACAAGATAAAAGGCCTTTAAATGTATTTTTTTACTGTTTTCTTAACACCATGATTAGGCCAGAAAGTCTATAAATAAGTTTAGAATAATTTGAATGAATATTGTAGCTGATTAGTTCAGATAATTTTAATTAATGGTATTTAAGGAGGATAAGGCAGGCCCCCCCAAAAAACAGATTAAGAAATCAGTAAGTTTTCAGTTCAGACAAAGTTAGTTCGTTTTAGACAGATGCCATGTAATCCTACATGTTGGTTAAATCACTGGTTAATGTATCTTTTAGTTATCGAGCTGTTAAAAAATCATTTTCGCAAAAAACTGAGAATGTCTTTGATTTAACAACATGGATTAATGATCAGGCGGGTTTGACAGAATGAGCAGCAGAAGATAACTCAGAAATGTCAGCACTTGTATGATGCTATTTCACACATTCTGGTGACTACACCACCTGCCTCTTTGATTTTAATGGTAGCAAGGAGATAGAATACATACATCTGTTTGGCTCTGACAAAGCTTTTGAGTTTTATGAGAATTTTAATGTTGTGAAGCTCAGCTTTTCAGACAAAACTCCCTAAAAATAGAGTATTGCTTTGTGCAAAATGAAACAATGAGGTTACCCGTTTGCATTTTTCTCAGGTCGTTAAATGGACATCCTTTCAGATGATTACCAAATTTAGTTCATATTACCCAGAGGAACAGCCATCTTCGTAGGGTTGAAAATCAGTTACAAACTACTGTTGTCTGTCTCCACATCTTAGATTCACAAATTAAATACACTATTTTGTCTTATATGATGCCTCTTTTAGTGACAAAATGTTCAGAAATGAATGAAGATTAATAAACATACAATAAATTAGTGCTAACTTGTAACATACTTATTTAAAAACTAAATTACTATGACTTGCTAAGAGGTCTGTCTACAGTATGTATGTGAGCTTAGCAATGAGGTAATTTTCTGTTTTCATTTGGTTACATTTGTTATTGTTATTAATCCAAAGTTGATATAGCTGGTCTGTGCAGAGGCAAAAGACATTGACAGGATAAGAATGAGCAATAATTTTTTTATACATTGTTTAAATAGGTGTACTAAATGAAGCACATTTCTCAGTCTTGTCTACTTTTTTTTCAAAGATTTGCCTATTAAAGGGAAATAATTGTTGCAAGGAAAATCATTTTGAAAATCTTCATTGTTTTGATTTTGTAAAACATAGCGAAAATAGACTGAATCATAAAATCAGTTTTGTATTTTTTATATTAATTTCAGGGTACCGGTAACTTAATAAAATTTTGTTAAAGTGATTAAAATCACAGTGACTTAAATTAAAATTACAGTGCAATACAGGAATGACTGGCTAACTTTTCCTTTGAGACTGGTCATTAGAATTGTATTTTTTTGTAGACCTATCTTTTAAAAAAATTATTTGCTATCCCAGTAAACAAAATGATTAGATTCCAAATGGAAAGATCTTTAACTTGATATGTGATACTTCATCATTAAAAACATTCTGTTAGGGAAAAACTGACACTCATTTTTGTTAAACCTGCCACAAGCTTTTTTTTAAAAAGCATACACATGTACAAAGCCTCATAATTTTTCATGAGCCCTTTTGTCAAAAGACATCATGTATATCTCTTTTTCTAAAGACCTTGCTTTAATTTTTGTTCTATTTAGCTACTGTGCATGCATTTTTATTGAAAATTAAGGATTCCCAGTTATGTATTTATATAAAGTGAAACATTTGGATTATAACTATAAGCCCCTTGTTTTGTTTTAAACTTCAAGATGTAAAATCCAAATTTCCAAAGCATTATTGTCATTTCCAAATGAGTTGAGGTTTCTGATGAGCAACTCATTAAGACCCAGACTAGAGAATTTGGTTGTTTCATGGGCATTTTGTACCAAAGGTGTACTGTATTGTTCATGGGCATGTTGTAACAAAGGTGTACTGTATTGTGCAATCCATGAACTAAGGTTTTATGTTGCCTGTGGACAAGTATTGCCTTATAATATGAAGTGTTAATCTAGTCGGTAATTAAGTATTAACGTTAAACATATCAAACCACATGCAATATTTTCAGGTTTTATCCGCAATCTCAAAGCCATAATGTAACATACAAATTTTATACTCATAATTGTATATATAATTATATACTGTACATACTTCCACTCAGTGCAGCTGTATTTTGTTTTAAAGATTTTCTCATATATATCACAATCCCTTCCATCACATTATGCACCATTAGGAGTACTGTATCACCACTTTTCTTGATCCCAATATATGTACCTCTGCATTCACTGCATCAATTCCCATGTTTTCAAAGACTTTCTCCATATTACAATTCCCCCTGTAGTGGTATGCAGCTAAAACAGTTTTTCATCCTCATTGTTTATGTCAGTGTTCAGCATACATGTAATGTACTGATACTTCAGCATATTTTTTAAAGACCTTATCGGTTCAGTCACTGCATGCAGTCTTTTAACTTCATTCCCGTGTTCCGTTTACAAGTACAGGGTAATAGTAAATACACATATGTATTTCTGCCTGTAGTGCAGCCTGCACTGAGACTTCTTATACAGTCCTTCTCTTCACAGGATGGATTAAAAGCACGTTGCCGCCCTCCCCACCCCTTTCATGTTCCACTGTTTGATATACATCATATCGATGGTGTCGGGCACAAACCGTCAAAGTCAGAGATCGGGGCCCAGAGCACATTATGTCTATAAAAATATTTCTGCATCAAACCGTCCAACTCCGTCAGCTCTCTGTTATCGGGCTGGGGCGTTTCCCCAGTCTTGCCAGACTTGTAGTTAGAGTCAATCCAGAACTTTGCTTAGGATTGGAATATTACTAAGTTGTCGGTAGGCAGCCTCAAACTTGATTTTTACATTCTGAATTGTAGCTTCTGGAAGTTTACAAAGCATCTCAATTGATAAAGTGAACAGTTATTACTAACCCCAAAAAGTATTGAACTCAGTTTTGATAAACTTGCCATAAGCAGAGTCATGATCTGAGATTGCAAAATGTGTGTTCCAGGGCTCTGCGTAGGATTGGAACATTGATAACAGCATCATTTCAATAAAGCTCAAAATGCTATTTGCAGCCTAGATCTACCCAGAGTTGTTGGTACGGAATCTTGAATTGATATTGTAAATTGTAGCTTCTGGGGGTTTACGGAGGATCTGAAACTGATAAAGCAAACTCCTTACGCACCAAAAAATACAATAATCTTGCCAGACCTGTCATTAGCAAAGTCATGTACTGAGATTATGAAATGTGGATTTTCGGGCTTTATGTAGGACAAATACTGTATTGATAACCGCAACATTTTAAAAACCTAAATGTTATTCACACTCAACATCTACCCAGAGTGTCGGTACAGAGCCTCAAACTGATATTGTAAATTGTAGCTTCTGGGGTTTATAAATGATTCAAGACTTTAAAAAAAAGCCAACATTGTTTTATAAATAAGAAAAATTAAAGCCCTGAAAGTGAAAGCACAACCCGCCTACGTCTAGCTAAACGGCTAACTTGGTTAGCAGCACTGACGGTCTTTGTCCGATTAGTAATAAACCATTAATAAACTGATTATTATTTTTTTTTCACTGATTATTTTTTTTTATACAGCATGGTGTAGAACATAATTTCTTTCATTTATATGACTTAAGATCCGATGAAAGACACAGTTCTAATCAGGTAATCAGTTGTTTTTTTTCTTCTATAAAATTGACCTAAAACTTGAGACAGTTTATGCCCGACACCATCAATATATATATACTGTATATATAGATCTAGTACTCCTGCACTTGGTGTAGCCTGTTTTTCACATTTTTCATACTGCAGTCTCGTCCATCACAGTGTGCATTTTAACAGTATGTATTTTATCATCATTTTTCATGTCCCCCTTTATGGTGGCAGCAGGATGGACACAGCAGAGCCAACCGAGCATTTATTATATGAAGCCATTTCATATTGTAAATGGCATAGGCCATTAATACCTGTAAAGTGTAGGCTAATCTCAGGATTGTTTTATTATTATGTACTGCAGTGTCTCATAAAAATTGCCATTGTCTTATTTTATACTGTACCATGCAATTTGAAACTTGTCATTGAAATTTCATTGATCATCACCATTAAATAGTCCTCACTGCTTGTCAACCAGATCTTCCTTGTGCTGATTGTGTGTGACTTTCATCTCTGTTGACATTTTACCTCACATTCTGCTGGAGAAAAGGGTGATTGGGGTGCAAAAGTTTTATTTTTGTAGGAAGAAGAGGCCTTGTTTGTAAGTTTTTAGGGTTGCACATAAATCTAGGACTACCATCAGAATGAACGTTAAATTCTGAATTTTCTATATTTAATTTATATCCTACACTGTGATTATGAAGGGCCCAGAAAAGAAAATAATGCAGTATTAAATTAAGTTCTTATTTATAGGAATTTTATTTTATCCATGCATCGTTTTATTTTATCCGTGCATCGGTAAATAGTGAAGAATTATTCACATCCAGAAGTCAAGACTGTTCTTTGTAGTGAGTTCTATCAGACCTCTCAGCTTGTATTGCCAAATTTAAGCTTAAAAAATTGTCCTTTCTGGCTACACCACGCCTCATACTCTGAACTCTGAAAAAATCTGGCTTTATATTACATGTAATATAAATAATACAGAGTCTCATATCCAGGCTAATGGCCGCTCACACTATTAGTATTAGACATAGTATAATTATTTTATTATTAGATATTATTGTTCAATGAAAACATCTGAAATAGAGAGTCAGGCTGTTAAGGCAATGCAACATTTAAGACCAAAACTTGGTGATACAGTATCTTCTTGTTGTAATAGACTGGCTGTATTAACGCAATATTTTTGTCCTCTAAACAACTTTTTAAGTGGAACTCTGACAAACACACTCTTCTTAAGGATCAATTGCTGAGGGTATGTTAATTTTAATTAGACTTGTTAATTACAGTAGTATGAGAATTTTTGTAATACTCGTTATTAACACTCTTAATTAAGAGGAACAAAGCAGTTGGGAGTGTGTTAAGATGGGCAATGTGTTTTGCAATTCTTCTGTAAATAGAATACCGCTGTTTAGCAGCATCACACAAAGCAAAAAGTTGAGGCCACTATGGGTTCCATATTATTCAACTTTCATCGACATTACAGTGAAGCCTGGAGATATACAGTACGTAGTCCGCTTAACTCCAATTCGCTGGGACCACCCCAATGAGTTGGAGAAATCAGGATTCGACTAACGATTTCCAAGGCGGGTCAACCGTATGCGAGGGTAATTCAACAGGGGATGTAACTAAAGATGGCATATTGGGGAAGTATTTTAAATGGGATTATTTCTTTTTCTAAGAAATCGCTCTGAGTAGTAGCTTAATAGAT
>JAWQUT010000809.1:21778-66834 GCA_033807755.1 Ellobium chinense
CCAAAAGTGCAAATTCCTGTGTTTGGAGATAAGTTTTATTGGTTTAATACAAAATAAATTAAGAACATGTGAAATACACTAGGCTGACTTACCCACTGAGACTGCTAAGGCAATCTTCCTTTCAACTTTCCAGCCTTGACAGATTTAGAAGTTAGAAACTGTATCAATTACACAAAAGTATCGAAAAACATGTCGGGACCATATCATAAGAAGGTCCGTGGGTTGTCTCAGTTATATGTTTTCATAAATCTTACCATAAATTCAGTGCTTCAGTTAGTCTAGATCTACTACTACAGTCCACTGGGAGGAAATCCGAATAAGACTCACACCTGTTGCTCCTGTCTCGACGGACATTAGGGTCAGAAACTCGCTTCGACTGCCGTTCCTGACTTGATGGGCATTGTTAGGGTTAGGTTTAGGGGTAGGATTTGGACTGTATTACTAGGCATGAGTTCCGATTAGGGGTAAGACTAAGAGTCTCTTGCGGAATTTCTTCCAGTCCATTATATCTAAGCTCACTTACCGATGTTTACACACTGGTTCCCTAGGAAGATGCTGTGAAGAGACCTGTTCGAGTCGGCTGATCTGGAACGTTTTCTGGGTATCTTCATTCTCACTGAAGATCAAGTTGTCAACGGGTCATCTTCCAGTCTGGAACTGAAATCAGAGCCGAGACACTCACAGGTCTAAAACCTTATGTCAGTACGGTTGGCTCACTTCCAGCGAAAGCTCACACTCGTTCATATCAAAATTACTCCTGTCAAAGCTGAAAACCAAGCAAATCTAGATTAGCACTAGCTCCATTCATAACACATAGGAATGCATTAATCGTGGGTGTGACTTTCTTTTCACAGAATAATCATTTGTATTTTGTTGTTACTTGAAAGTGCGTAGCCTTGACGGCCTATATATAGCCCTAAACATAATCCGAACATTGAACATAATGGCAAAATGGGGAGGTAGGTGAGAAGAAACTATTCAGTTTTGTTCATAGTCACTATGGACGATTGGACATAAAAGTATAGGTTCGATACTAGTGTTATCGTAGGCCTACATTAGGACTGATCGTTGCGTTGCCACAAAAATGTATCACTATTTTAATGAAGATATTAAATCGCTTGCTCACGTCTTCGCTCGAAGAAACGCTTCTGCTCGATTTCGCCGTAACTCAATCCCAGTCCAAAGAAACGCCAACTTATTAACATTAACAGTGTGATTTCTACTCACCCAGCCTGTTTTGACTTTTAATCAAGTTAATCGTATCATTCATTCGTGTCAACAGGCAATATGTATCAGTAGAAGGCCTTATTTCATTGCGTAAACAACCAAACGTCTGTTTTGATTTTTACACAGACACAGACAGACAGACAGACAGACAGACACACATAATATATAATTATATATAAAAACATGTGTATATTGGTATTGCAAATGTTATATAGAACTGTAAAACTATCGCTGTGGTTTCCAACAAAATTTATCGTTTGAAATAACGTTGTCACTGAGTCGGCTTTAGTCTTACTTAAAACAACAGTGCGAACACACACAGATACTATACTTTCGACCCTAATAGGGGCTGTAAAATAACATGTGTAAAATGTAACGTTTAAGACGAACAATGCGACCAAGAGCTTAAGCAAACTTGAAAATGACTTAACATTAAAATTCATTGCTCTGGTAATATAAATTATATATACCTATACCTAAATTATATATACCATACCTAACAAATTTATGTGTGGAATCACTAGATGATTATTGCTATGTGGCTAAAAGGTGCCAAGTCCTCCTCATCCTTTTCCAGAATTGTAAACTGCCAAAACGGGAGTTATTTCGCCTGGTCTAGATCAGTTTTTATGTTAGTTCCATACACGAGCAGTGTGCAGCGTTGCTATGTATGTAGGTAGGTAGGTAGGTAGGTAGGTAGGTGTGTGTGTGTGTGTGTGTGTGTGTGTGTGTGTGTGTGTGTGTGTGTGTGTGTAAAAACCATTAATTTTATAAGTTTATAATTGTAAATGACTGTTTAATGCTTTCTCTGTTCTGCTCTTGTTCAAATCAACTTCCCATTATGAATGAATAAAGTGTATCTTATCTTTTACCTTATTCGGGTTGCCGAAAGGGTGGCCGACAGGTAAAGTGCATGCCTCTTGGGGCAGAAGGTCCCGGGTTAGAAAGAGTCATTTTTCGGACATTACAATAATTTCCTTGAATCCGCTAGATGGCACTCCAGATGTTCAGGCATACTTCATGATTGTTCTCTTCACTCTATGTCCATTGTAACTTTTAGTAGCATTATCTATTTCATAATTCTGTGCAACAAAATTCAACCCTAGTATTCCCACAGCCCACAAGTATTTAGCCCTTTCATGCGAAATTTGGCATCTCACATCTGGCAGAGTTAATGCAAATCCGCTCTTTGAAATCAGTTTGCTGAAAGAGCAATAAATGTGACCACCAGCGTCCGGCTGGCGACGGTAACTTGCGCAAGAGGTATTTTGTTATTCATCTTTGTTAATGTCAAGATGTTCCTGATAATTATCATTTGTTTAACTGGCATCACTTTGAAATTTTAGAAAATTGTTAATGATTTCTCAGAAACTACTTAATATGTGCAAGTAAATCTGCAGTAAATAGTATGTTCATGGACAAAAGGCCTTATCGTCCAAAGTGTGGTTGGAGAGCTACTGTTCTTTACATTATTGGGAGGAAAACGAGCCATTCTGTTAGTCGCGAGTTTTTCCTTGGATATTTTTTTTTAATTCACTGTGTTTAGGCCTGAGCGATACCCTCTTGCCGGTAGCCCAGAGGTGGTTAACTTAAAGTTGCATCTCTGTTACACCGATACCTACGATGAGCCGAAAAAGGACGTTAATATTTTAACTCAACACTACTCAACAGACACAGATTTTGGCATTAACTTATTCCCCTCCCTATATAGACTAGAAGGCTTTATTCTATATATATATCTTATTATTAATATATTATTAATATATATATTAATATATATCTTATATTATGAAAAAACTCGTGAAATTTTGTAAGAGCCATATCTCGACTATTTGTGCACAAACCAACCCAAAATTTTGCATACACCTTCCTTTTGGTCTGAAGGTGTTTCTTTTGATATTATTTCTTCGCCTTAAACGGTCCGTAAGTATTATTTTGATAATTACGTAAATTTTCTTTCTTTTGTGAAGACGTCCCCAGTTCGGTGTTTTTAAATGGACCATAAGTCAATGGTTTTTGCTGTTCGTCCCTTAGATGTTTATTTCCGGTCCCTGAAATTGAAACCGAGCATTTGTATCAGATGCCGGGTCGAGAATATGTGCCTAGTACATTTTTTTACATGGACGTTCATGTTCATGACGTCATTACTGTTGTGGTGTCTGCAGCCAAACTGGTGTTTAGGTCCTCACGTAAGAATAGGTAATTTACCAGATTCAGATTCAATGTTTATTATAGGCGCTGTGGCCAATTCCAATGCATTTAAAGAACATTTATATCACAAGAAGGATACAATATAAATTAGAAAACACTTCAAAAAGCCCCATGAACTCTTACTGTGTCGCTCCAAATCTCTCTTGCACTATGAATTAATGCATTTGCTCTCATTTGCCCAAAACATATGATTATTATATCTTCTTCATTTGAACTTTCTTAATTACTCTTCTTCCTCCTTTCACCCTCTCCCCCACCTCACCCCTTCCAAGAAACACACCCATACCCAAATGATTTTGCGTCCCAATTATTAGACTATTCATTGTTGTTAAATGTGACAAATTTCAGCATGCCAGGCCTTACAGTTAGTCTATCCTTGAAACGCTGGCATTCTACTACAATATGGAACTAACTCATTTTCTATTCTATTACAAACTGCACACGTTCTCAAAATGTATTCTACTTTAGGTCTTTTCCACCTCTCACTTTCTTCTACCATAAAACTGTGAGATCCTAACCTTAACTTCGATAGCTATTCTGGATATGTTTTTGTTTTATTTCCAATAAATATTGTTCACATTTAAATTCGACAGCAATGTGTCTGTGCAGTCTGTTTTCACTACCACTTTCTATGTCACTTAGACACTTGTTGAAACATATCGTGGACAAGTTGTTGATTTCTAAAATAAGTTAGGTTACGTTTTCTATCGTTTATCTTCGAAATACACAGCCAAACCCGTATTTCATCACCATGTTTTCTTATTTTTTAGATAATGAAACCCAGTTTACAATGTCGCCACTTTCTGATTTTGTCCTTAATTGTTGGTATAATTTTGTAACCGGATTACTATCCTCTAAACTTAATATTTTACTCCAGTACTTTATAATTCTTACTTGCCCATGTATTGCTATAGGAGAAACACCAAGTACAAAATACACCATTTTATGTAGCTTTCCTCACACCTAAAAGTTACTAAAACGGACCTTAAAAAAACTAGTGTTGACTCTCTCAATGGGTCAAGCTTCGCAAAATCCCCAGATTTCACATGCATACGATAGAATTGGATTTTTTATCAGTGAGTTAAACAATTATATCTGTAACTCTGGTGGTAAATCTGAGTTTCTATGCAAAAAAAAGCTTTAAGATTAAACAGAGCTTTTTGTGCTTGATCTGCCAAACTTTGAATGCCTTTGGAATATTTTTCTGAACTACCGAACACAAACTGTATGCTTGTATTTCACCTAGAGACAGAGAGAATGAGAGTGGCTGTATGTTAAGATTTTGTCTCAGGGCAACATGTTATAAACAATAAAATAAATAGAGCCTGTTTACTACTCCTGTTGTTATTGTTGTACCAATGATGATGATGATGATGATGATGATGATGATATTATATTTTACCTGAAGAAGAATCACTTTTTAGATTAAATAAAATTGTAATTTTTCTATGTCATAATATAAGTCCATTTTGTATTTTAAGTATTAAAGTGTATGTCTTAATCCTTCGCTGGTTTAGACAAAAGTTTTTAACTTTATTTTAATGTGTTCCAAATGACGATGATGATGATGATAATGACGATGTTGATGGCGACGACCCTACCTTTTGGAGGATATCAAATTTAAAATTTTAAAAAAAAGGGAGGAGGGCACTATGAAATTGGAAAACAGCTGTGAGCAGAAGTGTGCGCTAGATTAAGAGTTGCCCTTTCTCTCACCGCTGATTTCTTTATTTATATTATCTCCAGCGATTGCTCTATTCGGAGGAGAAAAAAAAAAGGTCGTATTATCTTTCGGCAGCGGAAGAAAGGAGGAGGAGGTAAGAGATCGTGTCAGAGACGCCACAACCGAATTATATTTGAATCTTTCAATTTTCACGGGAACCATTTCGTTTGAACCTCGGCATTTTTTTCATTTTCTCTTTCGAGTTTACTCACCCTACGTCCTCCCCAGTCCCGTGATATTGTTATGTGTTTAAGGTCATCATGTTTAAATAAAAACAGACGTTCTTACGACTACAGACTTGTTGGTTAGCGGTACAAACTAGGCTTAAGTTCCGTACATCAGGATTCCGTGGTACCACGTGTGAGCAATCAAGAAGTGTGTGAAGGTCACGGGTGAATACTAGACTTACACGTGAAAGTTAGGGAATATTTATTATTCAAGCAGTAGGCATTTAAGAATTAAATTGGCGAATGTCGGCAGGATGTCTCTTTGGGCCTTAGAGGTGAAGCAATGAAAGTGAAAGGTTCTGTAACTTATAGGCAGAGACGGAGAACAAAGTGGGAGGCAATATTCAAAGAGCTGAGACAACCATGAAAGGCCTCACCTCAAGTTCATGTGGAGAGTAGGCTATACGGAAGAAGATGAGATGTTAGAGAATGACCTCATACTCATCGAGAACTAATTAGGTGTCATGAGGACATGACATGGATAAGCAAGGGGGAATGTGAGGAGACGGGAAGTGTGTCAGGGTCACGGGTGAATACCATACTCACACACGTGAAAGTGAGCGAACATAATACTTCAGAAATTGCTGTGAAGTTAGCGTCCCTGCGGTGTGGTGGTAGCACGATCACAATTACAAGCTGAGAGACCCTGGGTTCGATTCCCATTGGAAGTGAAATTTTCTAGAGAAGGTTTTTTTCGCCGCCTCTTCCCCCCCCCNCCCCCCCTTTCTCAAAATCACAGTAATTTGGAAAATCCCGAATGACACGCTTCCCTAGATAACAAGGAACATCTAATCAAAAAATGATCAGACTGGATTCACACACATTCTTTCCCCTTAATACATAATTGTAATGAATACCAGAAATTACCTCGCCATAAGTCATAACACACGTACGCATCGCTAAAAATTAGGAAAAGGGGAGGAAGGAGGCAGGGGTATTTTCCTTTTTTTTGGCAGCTATCATCCCATTTGCGCCCGTCTGTGAGATCCTAACCTTAACTTTGATATAGCTATTCTGGAAATGTTTTTGTTTTATTTCCAATAAATATTGTTCACATTTAAATTCGACAGCAATGTGTCTGTGCAGTCTGTTTTCACTACCACTCGCTTAGATTTCATACTGGTTAGACTATATGTTTCACTTTTCAAAACTTTTTTCACTTTCATGTGTATGGGGAGAGTGGAGACATTCTGTGTGCCCCGCTTTTGTTGCGTTGTTTCCCCGACTTCTACTGACTGTACAATCTGTGCATAGTCACTTAATCTCACTAAAAAGATGGGAGGGAGAGAGAGAGGGGGGAAATGTGCATCAGAGAGAGCGAGTGAGAGAGAAAGAGCAAGCATACAGCGGCAAATGTTCAAAAGATTTAGTTCCAAAACAATGCTCTTGTCATCATCCCTATCAGTTGACAAGACACTTCAAGACAGTAGAAAAAGAATCGCGGCGAAAGTAGAGATGGTCTCACCTAGTCCCCCACCTTCCTTCTTCTGCCCCGTTTCCTGGATGACGAGAGCAACAAGTGTGTGCTATCATTGCGTCACAAACACTAGGCCTACAAGCAGGTACCGCTAACTTGCACGTGCCCATGGCCGGCCGACCAGCTGTTGGCGTCTCAATGTCAGATTTCATCCATCCCTCCGTGATCAAAGGCGGGCGGGGGACGGACTGGTGCCAGTTACGAAGGTAATACTAGACGTCTGCTTTGCCTGTGGCAGTCTCATCAAGCTCAGGGGGCGGAGCTTAGCCTATCCAACGAGGGAAAGAGAAATCTCGTGAAGAGCCTACTCTTCGTGTCTTGGTCTGTTACCGAAAAAAAATGTAGTAGTCTGGTTGCAGAGTTCGTACTTAGTGGGTTCTTTCCCCAATACGACAAAGTAATCCTGTGCTAAGACTAAAAAAGCAACGTTCGTCGCCGTTTTCTTTTTTTAAATTTATATGGTCACAAAAACCGGCACTGTTGGGCATCCTGCTCGATATGTAAAAATACGGCTATCTCTAACGACAGCACCGATGATACAGTTCATTTAGTCGTAGACAAGTCATGGAATCGGTGCTGTCGTTAGAGAAGGCCCTCCAATCCCCCTCCTTCGACTGCCAGTAATATATAAATAAGCGGCGTCATGAGATTGAACGGATGAGTGGAGTGATTGGAAAGCATTGCTGTGTCGGCAATTTAAAAAAAACATTATTATGCAGTTCTGTTGTCTTTGTCTGCCTTTGTATTATTCGCCACGTGTATTGATGTTTAACTACCCGCAGGTTATCATGTTTATAAACCGGGTTCAAACAAAGTGAACTGAAAAAGTTACACATTGAAATTGACGCCCACAAACAGTACAATGCTGTATAACCACGCATTCTAGACCTAATTTGCCGGCAGAGCATCGTCACATTGTAGTTTTTAATCACAAAAGTTTTATCTTGATCTCAACAGTATTGGCAAGTTCTTCAGTAGGAAACTCTCACCCCAGTTTGACAATATACACAACAGTTGTCTCTTTAAGATCTGCTTCATGTTTTCGTTGATGTTTTATTTCTGACATTACCCAGTCTAATGTTCGACCCCTCTTTTCGGCACTGCATTTTTTGTTCCCTTCTCACCCATTTTCCTTCCTGGAAAGGACATATTGTATAATAGGTTTCTCACTATCTCATCATGGAGGACATTGAATTTACATAGACAGATACTATAATATAGCATGTAATGTCATTATTTGCCTACTACAACTGTACAGCGGTGAAACGGGTCGTAGTCTTGACACCCGTTTCAGGGAACATTTAGCTGATGTCAGACATTGTCGTGCCAGTACTTGTGTCTTGACACTTCTCTCTTCCCGGTCGGTCATTCCGTGGGTTGCCTAGCATGAGGGTCCGAGCGCTCTGGCGCAACCATGGTGACCCATCCGACAGGTTGGCCATGGAGAAATACTTCATTGATCGCTTCGTTACCGTCATGCCCCACGGAATGAACATCAAACAGTAATCACCCCTGTCATACTTCCCTTGCTCCAGTTTCTTCACTGATCTAATACCTTCTTATGGTCCTTTTGTTGTTTCCGTAGTTGGGACCGCCCTCTCTCCCCCTATATATAGATCGTTTTTATCCACTTTAACACCCCCTAAAGAAGACCTTCTGGTCGAAAGTCTTGGGGCCTGAAGTATAAGATTTTTATGAATTATTTGTTTAAACTCTTTTGTCTTTCATGACGGGATTTGTTCTCACTATTCACACATGTAATGTCAGATAAAGTACTGTAGGCCTACCTGTATTATTTTATTATGCAGCGTGTCGAAAGTTAAAAAAAAACACCGGAAAATAAAGCCATTTCTTACATTTTATATGTAAAAATAACTTGGAATCAGTATCGTATAAGGAGCATCTTGTTGGAACTGTACATATTTATTACGGTCAAAGGCTTTAACGTAACATTTTGGGGTGTTTCGGCTCGTAAGATCTTAGAAAATGCAAGGCCATACTGAACAGAATCGCTATCTCTGCTTTCATTGTTTAAAGAGTCATATATAATATTTCAAAAGCTCCAAAAATCAGTTGAACATAGCTGGTTAAATATTTCTGAGTTCTGACAAACTGTAGAGAGTATTGTGATTTTATTACCTGTTAATTTTTATCAGTCTTTAGCATCGCTCAGCAAGAGCTGACAATTAGGTATTTTCAGCTCCGTCACGTGACCTAGGAAATTTTGCTCACACGTTGGTTTGTTTACATGCTCTGCTTATGTATGATTACTCGTCATTTATCAAAATATCCTAGCAATCCCTAGATCACGTGGTGTAACTGACCCGTCTGAAAATACCTCATTAGAACAATTACAATTTGCATAGAATGCGATAAGCTTTTCGTCCGGCGCACCCGAAACTTGACGAAAAATTCCCCCGTACATTTTGTTCGAGTCGAAGCGTAGCACTGGTTTTGAGCCAATCTTCTCAAGTTTTGTTTTACGTCATCTTGATTTTGCGCCACCAGATTTTTTTTCTTATCAAAAGCGAGCACGATTACATGTCGGTACAAATCAAACGAAATGGTCAGTATTAAACGCATAACAGTATGAATAGGTAGTGCAAACGCACGCCTCAGGGCAGTGGAAAAATGTCGCCCGCTCGCTTCCCACCCAGTTGATAGGCATTCTTTAAGAAAGTCTATCTTAGCTTATACCTGTTCATTTTTCATGAAATAAAAACGTAGCAAAAATTGGTATCTTTGTTGTTTGTTTGTGTAAATGGTGTTAAAATAAGATATTTAGAAGTACCTTTGTAATGATCGTCAAATTTCCATATCTGGATCACAACGACGGCGATGACTACCATGGCNCATAGCTCTTTGAATTATTTTATAAATGACATAAAACTTCTAGATGTCAATGTCTGTGTGGTTTTGTGTCTGAAATTGTCTTTGTTTCACATTTCTTTTTTGTTTTGTTAAAATTATGACCTTAGAATGTTGGCCTTCGGTGGTGGGGCGAAACATATCGAAGTGAAATAAAACTTTAAAAATTCATAACTTCGTTGTTTTTTAATGGATTTTGATAATTTTTTTTTTATTTTCTTAGTTTTGTTGAGAAGATTATGAAATTGTGAGTCTTTAATGTGTGTAATCAATTTGAAATTTTCACCTGTCCAACCTAGTATGAAGTATGGGTTGTGGGTGGGGGGCGAGGGCGGGTTGATGAGTGTCGAAAGAACAGAAATGTCTTGTAAATACACTGTACTTGTGATGACAAAGCTGATTTTAGATAATAACAGATTGAACGCTAACTGATCAATTACCTCTGCTCACCAATGGGAGGATTTCGAGCAAGATAATATTTATGGAGATAACTGGTGTAGGGCTAAACATTCTGTCATAAAATTATAAGAATTTAAATATAAATATACACAAGTATGTAGAGGACTAAGCTCTGAGGCTGAGAGATCAGAAATATATTTTTCTTTCATTTCACACTTTCAGTACTTGTTCTTTATCTAGTCTTTTCGTCAGTCTTCTAGTGCCTAATTTTCAGACATGGCCAGTGCTCTTTCGAGTCCTGGATTATTCGGTGACAAAAAAATCTAATAGATGTGGCGCAAAACCCAAGTCTAATGTGTCAGGATCACGGATGAACATGCTCGCACGTGGAAGTTGGGAAACAGTATACAGGCAGTAGATCTAGGTATTTACGGATTAAATTGCTGTGAAGTTAGCGTCCCTATAGTCTAGTGGTAGCAGATATGCAAGCTGAGAGATCCTGGATTCAATGCCCGGTAGGGGCGTGAAAGTTTCTAGTGTTGGTTTTTCCGGCATATTTTCTCAAAACTGATCCTTCACAGTAATAAAATTTGGTAAAATCCCTGGTGACACACTTCCCTAGATAATGTGGAACATCATCTGAAAAATGATCTGATCGAGCTCACATTCCTCCCTTTTAATATAAAATTAAAAGAGAACACACATTGCCTTGCCTCCCGGTTTCACAGTGATCGTGGTTTACAATATGACGTTCACTTTAAATTGATGTTAAATTCCATGGTAACACCAACCTGTAACGGATTTATGTAAGCTAAATACGCTACCGTTTCGGGTCTACCAATCCCTAAGGGCCTCAGAAGAGTTGAAGACGAGAAAAAAACTTTTTTAAAACTTTTTTAAATTCATTATTCTTTATATGCAACCAATTTATCTAGCATTTGATATGCCTTATGTTTCTGGATATGTTGTAAGAGAATCCTTCAAGTTGTGAAATATGAACAATAAGGGAACCAAAAGCAAGCCCACGTTATCCAGTATGTTACAAGTCATTGCTTTGATGGTTTGTTCCTACAGTTGTTTTCTTTATTCTTATTCAAGAAATAAAAGTAGTTTTCGTAGAGACTCATTATGGCATGACCTTCGGTGTAAGTGAGCATTGCGAATAATAAGACCCTAATTACAAAATATTGTCGGAACAGTGACAGAAAACTACTTGTAATTGCTACAGTCTGATCAAATAAAAGAAGTGTTGTACGAGTCACCAATAACTTCTTCAGATGTGTCCAGAGCGACTGAATTACTTACTGATGCAATAATCAAAACTGGTGAGACCATGAAAGTAATGATTGATGCTAACAGTAACAGGAACATAAATGGTTGGTTTGATAAAGAATGCCATCAGTGGACTCGTTCTAAATCTCGGGAAGGTCACGTGATCCGGGAAGATCCCAAATATCTAGCCGATTCCCTCTTTATCAGTGATTATAGCAACATGACCTGAAATGCTAGGATGGTATGCAGTAACAAGACTAGATTAACTTGTTAGACTAGCTTGGGTGGCATGTATACTAGAAGCTGTGAGGAGGGGGAGGGGACTTTGTAAAATATGCAAACGTTGTTAATGATCTCATTCGGCTCTGTCACCCCCCCCCCCCCNNNNCCCCCCCCCCCTCCTTTCGCGCTTGGTTTTCATTCATACTCGGCCATAAGAGATCCATACATCTTTAAGATTTCTTTAACTTTGCCACCGGCAGGAGAATATTAATCACCATCAGTGGTCTAGAACTAGTTCTGATTCATGCATTGAACCTGCTATCTAAACTAGACTCTGAGCTGAGGCACAGTCTTAAACATCTAATTTCTAAATTATAATGGGTACAGACAGAAATTATAGACAGAAATTATTGTAAATCTAGACCTAGATTAAATGTATTTTTACCTCGCCTTCGAGGGTGATTCTACAAGTCACAAGATAGACTACTGCCTTCCTCATCTCCGCCTTCACTCGGGATTTGAAAGAGAGCAGTTTTAAACATTTAGTCCAATCTCAGGTTGTTAAAGACTATATCAGTAATAAATAATTAACCGCCCAAGACCATCAGTAATAATACAGTTAAATAAACAAATTTTCTATATATAATAAGTAAATTGATATAATTGGATACACTGAGATGACAGTTGGCAGTACATGGTATGTTGGTTCTGTGAGGGCACTCAGAATTCAGTGTGATATAATAATAGCACCATAGCTCTTATGGGGTAAAATAATGTATGTTCTTCAATATGTGTTAGAGGTGTAGGTATTGTCGATGGCATAAGCATGATTTAAGGACTCTGTGTACTCCAAAATCCTCGCACTGGTGATTTTTTTCAGCACCATTAGGCCTAGTGCTCTCTGAATAGAAAAATACGCCGGTTCCACCATTGTTTCCATTCGGAATCGGTGTTGCCACTCTGGACTGATGCTTTTCCCCTACAGCGAGGCCAATTTTTCTCTACATTCCCCTACGCGCGAAGTGTATGATTGGCCATCATTTTAATCTTTGTAATGTTGTTTCCAATCTTATGAGCAGCATAGGCTATTCATGTATTAAAGGGTACGCTCACAGCAACGTAACGATAGAGCTGTGTACATAACAGTGATGAAAAACCTAGGGGGTAGTAGTTGAAAATAGTCGTAGAAATAGGTCAGCCAGCCCGATGCCCAGCTTTCCTTCTCCCACTCTTTAGGATACATTTGAACTATGTACGAAATGCTTCCTTACCCGCCTTCGGCATTTTGCTTGATCATTCTGAGCAAACTAAGATTCAAAAAAGTGCTTTGAAAGGCAGAGCGTTTGTCAGGAAAAAAAAACGTGAAAAACGGGAATGAATGCCAGTTTCTTTCCATGGGGTGTCAAACCGAGGAGAACTTTAGATCGGTGTAGGCTTAGCCTAGACTACAAGTGAGCATAGACCCTAATTGTCGCTACTTTGCTTAAAAAAAAAGTTGATTCCACATTCGCCAAAGTGGCAATCCGCTTATGAATGAGGCTCAAAGTTAGACTGTTTTGGCTGTGATCAAGCTAGTAGTAATTGTCAGCAGTAAGAAATAAGTTTTGTAAAAAAAAGTTTAGGAATGTCTTGTTTTCCCTACTTTCCCCTACATTTGACAGTTTTCCACGTAGGGTTCCCCAACCCCCTACGAAAAGCCATTTTCCCCTACCTGTAGGGGAAAATCCCTACGAGTGGCAACACTGTTCGGACTTCCCTGATCACGTGACCAATCGCTGCGCGAGGGGGAGATTTAGAACGAGTCCAATCAAGAGATAAATCTAAATACTTAGAAAGTTCAGAAAAGAAATTTATTGGGAATTACGAGATTACGTGTTACAAAGAAAACTGTCAAAATAAAATGGAAAGGGAAAAAAGGATAACCTATATTATGGTGCTCAAATATAAATGATGATGCGCAGGTTTTCTGGAAACAGGCGAAGAAGTGGTGTGGAAGAAATGTTTCAAATGACATTCCCATTGGGCACTTTCATAACCATTTCAAGCAAGGAGCTACTGGACATAAAAGGGATGAACCTGTATGCATGTACCAATCAGTTCAACAGCAGTGATATATCAGGGAAAAGCAACTTAAGGACAGTATACGAAAACTGAAAAACAACAAAGCAGCAGGGCCTGATTATATCATTTCCGACCTTTTAAAGTATGGTGAAAACTATATAACTCCATAATAATTGTCCCACTTCATAAAAAATGAGAGGTCAATGATCCCAATAGGAACCTCTCTTCTGACAATTCTGAGCAAAACAATCTGGTCAGTCTGTTGTCAATACTCGAATCCAAAATTACATGCATAGGAAATAACATTGTTGAAGAGCAAGCTGGATTCAGGCAAGACTATATTAATTACTTCTGATAACATTTTTATCCGGCATAGTATGATATAAAGATATTTATGTAGACCACGAGGGCGTTTCTATGTGGCATTTGTGGATGTTTTCACTGCCTTCGACACTCTGAAAAGAGCAAAATTATGGAAGTTATCGCAGTCATACGGTAGGAACTCCTTGTCATTGGAGGCCAATGACCTATTACTGATGAAATAAACTATTGAACCTTCGAATTTAACTTCTTAATAAGGGGCCTCCGATGTTACTATAGGGCCTCATCAGCTCTAGGTCCGGCACTGAAAATAATGTTTTAAGGAATTGTTCTGCACACATTTCAGTGTTTAATCGTTGATGCCCGCTCATATTCCTCTAAAGAGCATCTTCTGACCTATTCTTGTTCTTCAACTTCAATTATTACCAAACCATGCTCCCTTGCACCTTTTCACCACGACACCCACCAGTTTGTTCTGGGTAGTCTTTGTTAATTCTAGATTGTATTTTTTCCCCTTCACTCATGGTACAAAGGTTAATCAATTTCAAAGGTCCTCTTTAAACATAGACTGTTATCCGCCCCTCTCGCATGCCCCCCCCNCCCCATTATTGTGGGTAGTGCCCGCTCGCCATCGTTGTTTTTTTTTGCATCTCTCTGCGATCAAGCAAGGCAGGCTTACGCGGTATTTTGGAAACATAAGAAGAAACCCTTTTCTCTTTGATGATGGCACCGCTGCGTACTCCAAGTATGCCGCAGCCGGGGAACGTCCATTCCCTCCAATCTACTTCTCACACTGTTGTCAAGAGACTTTGAAGAGACGATGCCGAGATGCTGTTACGATGATTTACAACAGGATCTAACGGGTTGCGAGGAGGCAGGATAGACATGTGTTGATTCCGCGTAACAGCACACTGTAAAACACTAAAAAATGTAAGCACTAATAATAAATAATAGGCCTACTAAAATGTTTGACAACATGTTGTTATCGCGTTTCTGTTCATGTCTCGTGAAAGAGACTAGGCCCCCTAGTTGTTTTTTTTTTGTTTGGCCCATGCAGTCATTTGCAATGCAATATCAGTGAGAGAGGAATCTGTCAAAAATATAGATTCACGCAAAATACTGAAAATCATTGTCAAATAATCCAGCACCACCCTATCCACTGCATAAAAAGCAACCGCGTGCAAGGGCACTTCAACTAGTAAAGAAGTTTCTCCCTGCTGCTTCCTTTGGTCCAACAAACAACAAAAATTTAGGGGAGGAAAGGCAAAGTTTAAAAGCATGTGCATGTAAATTATAACACACACACACACACACACACACACACACACACACATATAGAGAAAAAAAAAAGAAAGAATTCACACAGAAGAAAAGTTAAACGGATAAAAAGCCACACGACAAAATTTCACATTTTGTGTTTTCTGAATGTAATAAAGATAATGGTCTGCTAGTATAGCTGCCATTCTTAAATACATTTATAAACTTGTGTAAATTATAACTTTTGTAAACCAATGATGCAAAAAGATCTGATTTAGAAAGAATTTTCTCTTAGCAGGAATCAGTTTTCTGTTCCAGACATTTTTTTTTTAACTTAAAAAGTGTCAACAATGAAAAGTGGTTATTTTAGCTGTGTCGTTGTACAGTGATCACGCAATCAGATGATTACATTATTTAGGGAGTGGAGTTCCGGTGTGGTAGTAATAGTGTAGTCCGTCCCTGAGGAAAATTGCATTTCAAACCCCCTAAAATTTGCACCAAGAACTGCAAAATTTGCACGCAAAAAAGTGGTAAAAAATTGCACCAAAAATTGCAAAAATTGTTGCAAAAATAGCTTCGTAACTTCGTTAAACACACGTCGCATTGTTTACTACTGAAATGTTGCAAAAATTTAGAAATGGACAACATTTTCTTTGTTCCTGTTCACTTAGTATTGCTACACTGGTAGAAAAAAAGTGCACTGTTTGGCCAAAATCAAATTTGTACGAAATTTGCCTAAAGTTACGGAAATTTGCAAAAGTTGCAACAAGGCCTCAAAAACGCAGACAACTGCAATAAGTTGCGACCGCAATTTTAGGGGGTGGGGGGNGGAGAGTAATATATTGCACTGGATTAATTTTTGCATTGAGTTTCCTTGATGAGTTGTTTTTTGTTGGTTTTTTTCTGTTGCTACAAATTACCAATGGGGTGGTACGAAAACCCATTGTATGTATGCGAATAAAAATGATCACTTATTTCTAATAATACGCATAATTTAAATGCATGTAATTACGTGATATCCCATATTATTTGGGTATTCCTCATGTAAAATTTCTGTGTGACTTTTTATCCTAGGGTAAAAGGGCATTATGGACTTTTTTTTGTCGTGTGATATTTTCCTGGGATTCCATGTCTCAGTGTCTGTGCCGGTTCGTCCTCATAGAAAAGAGCAACTACTTTTCATAGCTCAGAGAGAGGAAGAGGAATCAATGGTTGATTTAAATTAGAAAAGTGGCAGAAAGTAAAGAAAATGTGTCGGGAACACAAGGCCTTTGCAGGGCCCCAGCAAATCCAGATCAGAAGTCCCTTTGAAACCACAAAGAAAATTTAGTTGGAAGTCTTAAATTATCTCATTAGAATCTTTTCTGAGCAATAGTGTATTACATGAGCGGAAAATCCACCACTAAACATAAACAATGAACAGTCACGCAATTTCTCAGGATGTACTAAGTATGTGATAATGAATGTACTAAATCATCACGACATTGGAAAATCGTAATTAATTCTATTGTATTCAGATGGTCTTCCACAGTCCATTTACATTTTATACAATCAATGTAAAGACGAGATTGCTGCAGGTGTTCTGCCCTTAAGACGATTTTAAAGTTAACAATAGGCCTACTTTAGAATTACTTTCACGACATTTGCCCATATCCAAACCACCCATGGCTTTTTTAAATCCCATTCGAGTAGTACCACTGTCTCGTTGCTTTATATTGTTAAGGACTGTTTGTTTATGTCTCAGCTTTATTATTTCAATGTAAATTCGAGGGGTAGCCCAATTGAGACAAATCAAGACTGTGTAAGAAGAGACAACTACATGTATAATGTTATCATTATAGACTAGAGGATACTAATAAATAAAAAAAAAAGTCATGATAGGACTTCATGACACCCCAGAATTACCCAGCAAAGATACATTCTCTCAAACAATAATGTTGGTAGATTTACCCCACTCCCACCCCCTCCAGCAATTATACTGTCCAGTCATGTCATGCTTTCAACATGACAATGTTCTGCATGACAATGTGTCGCGATGAGTATTTACCTAAATCCTTAGGGTCGCCAGCATGTCCAAAGAACGACCAGGTGGTGAAGCCGTCGCGCCTGTGTGTTGTCACTTTGTCACCGGGTAGTCTAGAGCCCCGTGGAAGTGTTAGGATAGGCGTGACAAGTGTTTGTGTAAAATGAAACAAAATGACCTGTGGCTATATTCATTATTATACAGCGCAATAGGACTCACTTATATTAAGTACAGATTAAATAATGGGCCATAACACTGGATTTTCATTTTTATACTTCCCAACTTCAAAACGGGCAACCCCAGCGGCTCTAGCTCGATATAAAGTACAAAAGATCCTGATATTGAATTATAATTAATATAATACAAAGACAACTCTACAATCTAATCGAAAGATATTAGTGATCATAACTGTATAAAAAAAAGCTGAACAAAATTTCTTGACATGTTGGCCTAAAAGTTATGGTATGAATTCTGCCCTAAAACTTATGGTATTTACATGTATTCTGGCCTAAAGTTATGGTAACATGTATTCTGGCCTAAAACTTATGGTATTTACATGTATTCTGGCCTAAACTTATGGTATTTACATGTATTCTGGCCTAATGTTATGGTATTTACATGTATTCTGGCCTAAAAATTTACATGTATTGGACATAAATTTATGAAATTTCACTTCATTCATCTCCCCTTCCCCCATTCTATTTAATTCAAATTATGCTGGAGATATAACTGGTCTGCTTCTTTTCAAAAGCCTTCAGTGTAAGTACTGTAAGGCCTGCTGCTCTTCTCCACCATGTAACTTTCAGTGTGCCGTTTTTCTTAAACCGTTAAAGACAAAGTCAATACATACCGTATCGATAATACAAAATATAAAAATAGGAGGAAAAAACAAATCCTAGAGGCCAGGAAGTAGAGTTTGTTGTTGTTGTTGTTATTGTTGTTGATGTTGTTGTTGTTGTTGTTGTTCTTCTTCTTCTTCTTCTTCTTCTTCTTCTTCTTCTTCTTCTTCTTCTTCTGTTACAGCGACGGACGTGAACCCGCAATTCAACCCTCGACCTCTTCCATAGAAGGATCGGGCTGGAGGTGAGGAAATTAAAAAATGATACTGAATTATAAAATTTCGTTTATTTTTCTTGAACAGGATGCAGTGTGGCAATGTGATAAAATAAATTAGTATGGAATGTTTCCGTTCATTCGCAATTGAAAGCTTACTTACACACACACTCACACACATACACTATATAAAACAAAATGAATAATTCATGTCTCCCATCTCTCCCCCAGCTCCCACCCTCCCCCCACCCCCCGGAAATCTTTTCTTTTCTTACCTCGTCTTTTTTTTTTTCTTACCCCTCGTCTCTTCTCGTCCCTTCTTTCTTCGTCATCCCATTTTACCCTCCTCTCTTAGGGGACTATGTTACATTCAGTAAACCTGTTTTTTAATGTTATCTATTCCCTCTTCCAAACGAAGGCAGGCCGCCGCTGGCAGCTTGAGGACTGGGAAGTTGGATGTTACAGTGGGTGGTCTGTAACGGTGTTTACAGTAAAAATGCGCAAAAACCCGAGCGCCTGGGCAGGCGGAGCCAATGGAACACCGCCAGGAGGCGGAGCCAAATATCCGTGTCGTCACGGAGGCCATTCATCGACGCCATAAACCCCGCCCAGCTGTCAACTTGGTTTTCGATACCATTGTTTAGATTCTCCCAAAATGGGGATAAATTGGAAGTGGATCTTAATGACCGGAGTAAGTTTCTAGTTTAGTTTGGAGTCGATAAGTGGTTGAGTAGCAGAAGTGAAATCGTGAAAAAGCACAGAAGATAATGGATTGGCCTACTTTGGAAGATGTACGTGCCGATTTCGAGAGGAATGGAGTCACAAAGGAACTTGATGGTCTGGACTTGATAATGATTGCTTGTCGGAGACAGAAGCTGGTTCCTGCACTCAAACTTAATGTCGAGGAAGATCAACGTCTGACCAGAGCTATTGAAAAGGTAAGTAAAGATTTTATTTGCTGGAATTATATTATAATCTAGACTTTAGACTAATCACATTTTATGTATCAGGTGACGTTAAAATGTAATTATTAATCTAGACTATGTATGCATCAAGCGACGTTAAAATGTCATACAATCATACTCTAGTCTAGTCTTATTCATGATGACTAGATCTAGAGGCGTTTTCGGCGGTGTTTTACGTACCAACACGTCAAGGGTTATCATTTAAATTGTAACAAGTTTAGTATCTGAAAGCCCAGATCACAGATACAGTTCCCTAATAATAGGTTAGGCTACATAACCGAACATATAGTCTAGATTTAATTGCAGCACTTTGGCAACTAGACAGCTCATCATACTAGACTATATGTGAGTTGTGACATAAGTGTGTAAGAACATTGACTGCATGCTTCCAAAGGAGACAGGATCGCTCTCCTATTAATGCAGTTCAGGTGGTCACAGATTAGCCACCAAACTGGTCTTATTTGTAGGCTAGGTTATTTCTCCAAGTCTAGGTGATGTTAATTTGCACAATTCATCCACATATATATATTCACATTTTCTTCACAATCACATGCACGAGACTTTTTATTTTTGGCACAGCTGTGCGTGCTGATAATTAGACTATTCAAGAATGGTCCAGGGAGTAGTCTGTAAGTGTTAAAAAAAAATAATAAAATATAGGCCTAAAACTATTCACATAATCAAATGTCCGATTGTGCGTCCTGGTAGACATGGGACAACTACTAAAAAAGATGTGCCCCTGGATGTATATTCTTGTCATACCAAGAGAAGAGTATTGTGAATACTTTTACACGAAATCCGTGTGCAAAGGCATCTTAAGTCTCTGCTTATTATACTCGTTGTGCTGAAATTTGAAAGCATATTACAAGTCAGAAATTTTCTGTGCCCATTAACCTCAAAGTCGAGGTCTGTGTTGACAGTGTTGTTTTGCTTGCTGGCAATGGAATCGTATGTTTTTGCCTTTTTTTTTACCGTGGCGCGAGTGATGGACTAGACTAGTAGAATTTAAGATTTAAAGTTGGAGTAGGTTATAGACTATGGGCATGTTGTAGGGAAGGAGAATTGCACCTAGCCGGAACTCAAGCCCACTGATATAACCCCACTAGCCTAGGCTAATGTCCGTCGCGACAAAAGCATAAGGTGCGAGTTACGTCTCACTCGGAACTAAAATATGTCCAGGGAGCACGTCCGCTATGGTAATGGTACAGTTCATCAAATCTAAATGTCGAATCGGTACTGTGAGCAGAGAAGGCCCACAGTTGAAATCACCGTCTCCGCAAAGCGAATGGGGACCCAAGGTCAAGGGGAGAAAGGTTAAAATCGACTCTTAAGAGCCAGTTCAGTATCATAGGTTTTGCGCGAAAAATTTTTATTACAACCTTCGAAAGCTCTTTTGAAGTAATCGAGCTCCGTATGTATAGTCTAGACTAGACTAGGTCTAGTCTAGTGCTGTAGAATTTTTGTTGTTGTTGTTTAAAAAAAAAATTGATAAATTTTACTTATTACTGCTTCGTGTATCATAAAGTTAATGACAAAGGTGGTCAACCAACTTCACTTAACACTAGTTGCCCGATATTGGGTTTAAGTCTTTATCTCCCAAAACATTTTTAAACTTGCACGTTTCAACAGCTCTTACTAACGTAGAATGAAGTTTCAGAACCGCGAATCAAGATGTTGCGCGGATACAGCAGACTTGGTCTACCTTTGTCGACTTTGTCAGTGTATGTGTCTAATCGGGTTTTATTCACGCATCATGGTCGATTATGCCATTGAATAGGCTTTCTTAAGTAGGAGTATAGCTACATTTTTTTCGTTATTTTCGTTATGTGACTTTTAACAAACGTTGTTATTACAATGAAAGCTGCTGGAAAATAACTTTCAAGCTTCAAGTATTTGCCTACGAAAGAAGACAATTGAAGATATTGTATTTCACGTTTATTCTCTTTTTTTCTCTCCCTCTCTCCCACCCTCCTACTCTTTTTCTTTCTCTATGTCGCATTCTAGTTTAGATGATTGCTTTTCAGTTATTTTTTCTCTCTTCTCTCTCACCCTCCCAACTCTTATACAGATATTAATATTAAGCGAGTTATTACAATTATGTTTGTGTCTTTGCCAAGTGCTTTAATGCACAATAAATTTAAGAATAAATCTGTTCGCTTAATGCAGTCGTTTTTTAGTTCAGAACAACGCAATGCAATAGGACTTCTTGCAAATCAGGAGTAGTTTTCATGGTCATGTTACTATGGCCGACTTAGTGATGCACTAACTTCGCTGGCTTTGATCACAAGTCACTGTGCTTATTGTTGTACACCAGATGCACAAAACATCTGAGTAGCTTTATTACATGCAAACAGGAGGAACAGTGTATAATAATATATTTAGGGTACTAACATTCTGTGTTAAAGATAATTTCTTTGAACCTTGCACAAAAGCGACCAAATGGATATCGTGCTTCAGAAGATAAAATTTCCTGATAGAAACATTGAATTAAGATAACATTAACGACTGTGTTCAAGAGATATTCTTACATTCTGAGAAATTTGTTTGGTCCTAAAGGTTAAGGCTGAGACTTTTCAAAAAGTACTTTGACACTTCAAAGAGTATAGTATCGAAGAAAGTGTTTCGTTCCGTTTCGCATGCCCCGGGATTTTCTCTTGCGATTGTAGTTATAGGCTGTTATTCCCCTTCCCCCAACAGCAGTGACTTGATGCAAAAATGATGACGTCACTTTAACTTACGTTCTAGCAACCACAGGCACCTCCATCTGATAATGTAGTGTTCCTCTATGATGATAATTCCAGTTACTTACCCTCTCCTATTTACACCTTACATCAGCTTTTGGTATGTCGGTAGTTACTTGCTGCCTCTTTTACTTTTACCTCTTACATCAGCTCATTGACATACGGGAATGTGCCATTTCAGCTAAACTTGAGGGCATGTGCCATCGCAGTTGAACTACTTCTTTTAGGAGTCAGCATCAAAACTGCCACCACTGCTTAGATTTGAGATTTTAGACTGATCCGTCTCCTTGAACGATGGCTAAAAGGATTATAATTGTTGCCCAAAAGGGTCTGTAAAAGGATTGAACCTAAAATGCAGGGCCCGTTTCCGACAAAGGGGCATTAAGTCAAGAATTTCACATTTGCAGTGGCACATTATATTATTAATACATTGTCTGCCAACTATACATTTTGCGCCTCCACATCCCTCGAAATTATCGGAAGTGTTCGGTATATTTTTTTTTTATTGGTCTCGGGAAAACGTATGAATCTCCTCTTGAAATCGTAATGATCGTCGTCTCTTGCAATGCAGTCTATATGTAATTTGTGAAATGTCGAGTTGAGAGAAAGAGAGAGAGCATGCCCCGGGGTTGGGGGGNGGGTGGGGGAGTGCCAAAGAATGTGAGGGGACGGGGGGAGGGAATGAAAGGATGCGGATGGTACTGCGTGTGGACCGAGTATGTGAAATGCTTTTGTAAAGTCCCCTTATATACTACATTGCTGCGTTTGCAGGCAGTCTCTCCAATGGCAGAAGAGAAATATCGTGAATTACGATGATGTGTAATATCTGTTCTTTGATGGCTGTCCTATCATTTATTCAGTGTTATTTTGACAACCCATAATTATAACAACGTCCAATATAGTCTGGATATGATTAATAAATTTGTGAATCTTGTCGAACCAACCAACAGATTTTCATAGTGTTGTCATATATGTAGAATTCCAGATCATTATTTTGTCTCCTACATTATTACATGTATTTTACTCTAGGGTAGTGGATCATATTTGACCCATTTAGATTGTATTATATTTGATTTTGGAAGGGGAAGATTACATAGTGAAGGGAAAGAAACGTTAGGCAGTTTGCATTCCAGAATTAGCATCTGCGACCATAATGTAAGGAAAGAGCATAGTCAAGAAGTGGGTTTTCAGATTTTTCTGACACTTCTTCCTTGTAGATCAGCGTTATTTATTATGTAAGCTTTCGAAGAAGATAATCAGTTTAGCATTACTTTCGATAATTACCACGACATTCATGAGTTAATCAGAATCAAGTACCTTTTGTTATTTTCTTTTTCTTGTAGGCCAGGCGCGTGTTGGGAAACATGAAGCCCCTCTCCAACCGACGATTTTGCGCTTTTTGCAAAAATAATCGAGAGGAGTTCAAGGTCTACGCCACGCACGTGGTCAAAAACGAAGAAGGGGACGTTGTGTGTCCTATCCTCTCCAGGTGCGTCATTTAGACTTAAGATAATAAAATAGAATCAAAATTGCTTCTTTTTTTTTTTTTTTGGTTTCACAGAATTACCAGCCGTTTCCATTGTGCTTTTACTATCCAAATTTTTAGGCTACAAAGAAGGTTACTGGACATACAGTCCTCATCAAAGTGTTTTCTGACTGAATACAAAAGGGCGGACTTTTACTTACACTGCGCCTTATGTGAGAATAACAGGGTAGAGTTTAGATTAAGTTCTACACGCCGCTCGCGTGGTAAAAGAACGAAGATGGTGACGTTGTTTGCCCAATCCTCTCCAGTGTGCATCATTTAAACTTTAGATTTAGAAGAGAATGAAATTTGGGTTTGTTTTTTTTTTTTAATCTGTTGTGTTCCTCACTATGAATCAGGAAAGGCAGTTTAGCTGTCATGACAGTGTGATTTCGTAGACGTTAGAGGAGGAAAGAAATTACTAATTACCATTGGACTCTGCACAGTAGGCATATCAGTCTTTATAAACTTGATAGTAATGAGGGACTTTTTTCTCCGCTGAAAGTAAACTGCCCGCTCACTGAATGAGGTATTTTCAGACGGGTCAGTTACACCACGTGATCTAGGGATTGCTAGGCTATTTTGATAATGACGAGTAATCATACATAAGCAGAGCATGTAAACAAAGCAACGTGTGAGCAAGATTTCCTAGGTCACTTGATGGAGCTGAAAATACCTAATTTGGTTTATCCTTCAGCCGTCACTCGTCTTTTTCAAAACGAAAGAAACACAGCTCAGCAATACTTCATGCATAAAAGAACAACAACAAAAAAACATTTGGAATGAATCCAGTTCACAGTTGAATGCTGTGATGGTGAAATTTTGTTGTTGTTGGGGGAGGGGGTGTATGGAAGTACAAAAAGAAAAAGCTGAACACTGTTCACGTGTAATCAAAATCTCACGTTTAAGCTAGTCTACTTTTTCTTGAAATTTAAAAGGAGATAACTGAGTAGTAGATTTACGGTTAAAATCTTCATTTATTTTTTTTTTTGGGNGGGGGGGGGGGGTGGATGAGAAAGCATGTTAATGTTTTCAAGAGATGCTGTGTGAAATTACGTTGGGACCTGCAACTTAAAATATAACCCCATTACTAAAAGGTTTTGCTCTTTTGCCATGTAGACCTATCACTACTATCAGTTGACTCCATTTAACAGTTCTGTTGTCGATGCAAAGATCATATGAGCGACACTTGTCTGTGATTCTTGAAAATTGGAAATCTGTACGCATTAAAGTTTGGTCAATTGTAACCAGCAGTCGCGTATAGTCAACTCACAATCGTTTCCATCGAAATAATCATCCCTACAGTGCTTTTAAAGAGTTCAGTGTCTTTTCGCCTCGAGTATACAACAATCATATGGATGGTGATTACGTGCGAAAGGGCTTTGCGTTGTAAACAAGGCTTTCACCTCCGAGAAACGAAATTTCCTTATTTTTATCCTGATCTTCGTACAAAATCCTTCTTGGCTTTTGAAACTTCATTTTGTATTTCCTTTTAAATATTTTAATATTTCCTCTTCACGGCGAAATTTCCAGAGTGGAAGCCCTGATTGTAAATTGCGTCATACAGCTTTTACATTCCAGCACACAATATTTAACACCTCCATGCAATGTAGTGGCGGTAAACTACCTTCTTCAGGAGGATCATGATAAGCGATGGCATAACTTCCAATTATTATGGTTAATGGTTCAGCGGGAAAACACACACGCATACACACACATGAGGCGTGCGCACACACACACTCTCACTCTAACACGGTTACTTCGATGTACCGCTACTTTCCTTGTGGGATTCTGGAAGTATTTGAGATATTTTCTGAACTCTTTCGAGAACAGAAGCAAATTCTAAATAATATAAAGACGAGAGTATGGCTGCCTCACTTAAAGAGGCATAATCAATAACAGCCAGCCCAAGAACAAAATGACGTCTGATGAAAAATCAGGCTCGCGCGTGTGGATGATGTTGGGCGTTGCCAGGCTGGTCAGAATTAAAACTAAACTTTTTTTCCTCTTTTCGAAGTCATGTCTCCCTTTTAATATTCGTTCTGATATCTTTCCGGCAGTGATTACCCTGTCAGACTCTTCGTAATCTACTGTATTCATAGTAAAATGCATAGGCCCTCTACGCATGAATTATTGAATGCATCACCATAACTGTATATGAAGTTCAAATCTTGACAAATTTAACTTTTCAGATATGTGTGCCCAATGTGTGCAGCAACGGGGAAAAAAGCCCACACGATCAAGTACTGCCCATTCAACGAGGGAGTGGGGACAGTGGACTGCCTGTTCAAGACACCCAGGAACGGCGCTGGGAGGCAGAGGAGATGAGGTAAGTCTAGTAAGAGCAATGCCAATACCGCCTTTACCAAAAAAANAAAAAAAAAAAAAAAAATGGTGAAAGTGTAACCGGGTCGAAAGGCTTATACAGTACAGTAGTATTCTTTCTCTTATATTTAAGGGGGGGGAGGTGAGCTTTGATAATTTTTTTTCAGATGTTACATATTATTTTAAGGAAGTGTGTCACCAGGGATTTTACCAAATTACTGTGAATGATCAATTTTGAGAAGAAGGGCCGAAAAAACCTACTCTATAAATTTTTGTCCCTGCCGGGGATCGAACCAGGGTCTCTCAGCTTGCAAGTCAGAGCGTGTTACCACTACACCACAGGGACGCTAACTTCACAGCAATTTAATTCTTAAATACCTACTGCCTGAATCGGTCCCTAACTTCCACGTGCGAACCTAGTGTTCACCCGTGACCCAAACACACTTCCCGACTGCTCACATACCCCCCTGCTTATCCATGTCATGTCCTCATGACAACTTACAGCTCTCGATGAGTATGAGGTCATTCTTATATGATATCTCTACTCCATCGGCATACTGTCCACAATGAACCTGAGGCCATTCTTATATGGTTATCTCAGTTCTTAGAATACTACCTCCCACTTTGTCTTATGTCTCTGCCTATGGGTTACAGAACCCTCTACTCTCGTTACTGCATCCCCAAGGCCCTAATGAGACATCCTGCCGACATTTGCCAAGTGTAACCGGGTGGAAAGGCATATAGGCTAGTATTCTCACTTATATTTAAGGGGGAGGAAGGTGAGCTTAGTCTGATAATTTTTCAGATGTTACATATTATTTAAGGAAGTGTGTCACCAGGGATTTTACCAAATTACTGTGAGTGATCGATTTTGAGAAGAAGGGCCGAAAAAACCTACTCTATAAATTTCTGTCCCTGCCGGGGATCGAACCAGGGTCTCTCAGCTTGCAAGTCCGAGCGTGTTACCAACTACACTACAGGGACGCTAACTTCACAGCAATTTAATTCTTAAATACCTACTGCCTGAATCGGTCCCTAACTTCCACGTGCGAACCTAGTGTTCACCCGTGACCCTAACACGCTTCCCGACTGCTCACAATAGTAGATCAGGGTGGCCTTTGGATTCACAAAATGATTAGGCTATAGCCAATGTTAAAGTAGAATTACAAAAACTCCTTGGGAAATGTTGTGATGTCTCGCGCACAAGCACATTTGATCTAATTTCTGTTCTATGAAAGAGTTGGCACAAATTGTTGGTAGTAAATTAAAGTTTGTTAAATTTAAAAAGTAAAATGTTTATCTAGGAAGCGAATGTATGATTGCTCAGATCCTAAGTCTAGTATCGTTCAGGCTACTGACTGGTCTAGTTTAGTGACGCAGGTGTAGGCCTGTTTCGTCGTACAATACATGCACACGTTCACTGTATAATTTTGAAGCCAGATTTGGTTATCCAGGGATTTTTTTTTTTTTTTGTACGATTCCAAGTTCCGCGAATGTGGTATGATATGAAATCTCTACAAAATAGTATATGATCATATTATTTAAATACAGTATGTATATATACTGTACTGTAGTTCATATGGCGTACATAGAGCCCTATGAATAGGATCCGAAAGGCCAATAAATGTCCGTAAATAGCCATCTACTTTCGGCACCCGTTTTTAAAAGGACCAGAGGACACCACTGCCTGTTTGTAATCTTGGACACTGGAGGATCAGATTGCAATGGCAAAGGGAAATAAAAATAAAAGAAATGTCAAACCAAGCAACTGTGACGGAGGGCTCATAGTCATAGTGAATTGTCATGTTGTCACTCCAAAGATCACTTTCTCACTTCTTTTCTTTGTACATTGATGGCAACCCTTAGGTTACAGTATTTGACTAGTGAGCTGTCATTTTATTGAAATATTTCTTCTGGATGATAAGATGACATCATTGAAGTATTGTTCAGAGGTTCATTTGTGAAATTATTGTTGTCTCTTTTTGTCATCCCCAGAAACTGCAAGCCTGTCTGTGAAAGATTACCAAAGAACATGGACATCACACTCTAACCTGTGCAGTGCATAGAGAGAGATACCCATCTGTTCAAGCAAGCCATTCAGAGTGTCCCCTTCAACCTTGGAGCTGTAGCTTGTTTTGTATGCCTCATGTTGGACATTATTCTGTCAAAATCTATATGGGCATTGAGAATATGGTATTTATGTGAAATTTTTATTCTTTCTGACTAGTGTTGATAGATCATGGTTAAAGTACATTTAAAACTGTACAGCCTGAAAGGCAGAATGAAATGGTTCTAAAGTTATGCTTTTATTTGATCAGGTTATTTTCTTTCAAATTGTCATAAAAAATGACTTGCTGATAAAGCAGTTTTTCGATTCATTCAGTGTTGTGAGCGGCGCGCCTTGTAATTAATTTGCAATTAGTTAAGGTATCACTTAGGAGCTTTATTTCAAATCAGCTGATTTAGTTTTTTTATGAAACTTCATACAACATTTACTACCCATTATTTTAAATTTATTTATACCTACTTGTAATTTAGTTTACACCAATGATAATTTGTAAAAATAAAGAATGAATGGGTTTTGATATATGTTTTGATATATGTATCACGACCTACTGAGCAAGAAAGGGCGACGTCTTTTGTTGCAGACTTGTATGAAATGAACTGACAGCTGTATTTTGTTGGAAAATGCGTTTTGCAGCCAGTCAAAAGGAGTGGTATGTCACACTAGGAACTGAGATAACAGGCTGTGGAAGTAAAAGTGATGTTGAATTTTTGTTTGCTACAGAAATTGACAGCAAAGAATGTATGTATATATAACTGGTTTTATAGGATGATTGATAAACTAAGTGTAAATAAAGTTTCTTGGAAGCCAAATAGATGACTTTTATGGTGAACAATTTGTCGCCTTCTACACGAAAGGGCCTATCCCTGTTTTTCACGTTTTTAAGGAGAGCGATTTACGTCTGATTCAATCGTACTTATAGGTAGTTTAAGCCCTTGGGAATTTTATGCTACATCTTCGTTACTATTTGAGCGAGGGATACGCCGTTTCATGTGAACATATTTCTGAGATAGCACTACGTACTGGTGGTGATAACTCAAAACCGTCAAAAATCGGATATGCCCTTTCGTGTGGAAGGCGACGAATTGTTCCTTAGTAAAAATATTTTGTTTCATTGGGGTGACCCCTGCTACCTGAAACCACAAGAATAATGCTTTACCTTAATAAAAGAAAATACAGTAATTAATCTTTTTGTGTCATACCAGAAACTTGATATTTTCTAAAGCAACTTTCACTTCTGCCCTGATTTGACTGGCTGCAAGACGAAGAATTATCACATTCCATTGTTGAATATTATAAATTTCTGTTGCCTTTGTCAGATCCATGTTTTGGGAGAGGGGGTGGAATAGGACCTATAATGACACAATTTACTGTGAATTGGACATCAGTCGAAAAAACTGTCAGCGTTAAATTTGAGAAAGATTTTGTCACTCCCTATTTGTCTTTCTCTTTGATATTTGCTTAGAACATTCCCTCCATAATTTTCTGTTTATGCAGTAATTATTAAAGAAACGTTACAAGTACAGTATATGATTTAATCTATGTTTGACTGGAGAAAGTTCAGAGAAACTTAATACTAATAGGCAGTGGCATCCCTGTACATTGAATGAGACTGTGCTAATCTAATAATATATTGATGCCAAAATCTTGATGGAAGAAAAGTTGCGTGACATACGTGCCCCAAAGTGAGAGACTTTTATTTTAGCGGTTTCAACAAGACTATCGAAATTTAGAGACTTGATAAAGTTATCCATCGCCCAATGCTGTATAGAAATTTAATTTCGGGTCTTTTTTTTTTCTTACCTGAGAGAGAGAGACTTGTAGGTGTGTTTATTTGGGGATAATTATTTTCATATTCTTCTACATCTAGGAATTCATTCACAGAGAAAGATTTGGGAATAAATGTCTTGGCTGTTATGACCTGGTATCTAACACCATTTCTGTGGCTGCTGTGTTAGGTTAATGAATTGATTCCGTTAAATTGTTAAAAGTTTCCCATTTTGTCAATATCACTTGTGACCCAGTACTCAAGAGCTGTCGCCAAAAGTTTTAGCTGCTGGTAGGTTACCTTTCATAGGTTATTCTCAAATATGTTTACTTTTAGAAACATGATTGAGCCAGTACATAGTGGGTTTTTTTTTGTGTTATTATCACATACATTCCAATTTTGTCTGTCTTAAATAATTTATACATATGTTTAAAAAAATGATGTACTATAAATTGGTTCTTAGGGGGAAAGGTGTACTGTTACATTGCTTAAAGTAAGTGTGAAGAAACTAACATTTTAATGTTAGCAGTGTAGTTCAATACTGAAAAATCAGTGCTTATATTTCATGATTGAGATGCTGCACTGATTAGTATGCATGAATATTGCATATTTCTAGTCATGGAAGTTGTCTGCTCTTACCTCAAATGCTAATGTAGGGTAAGGGGTTCCATTGTTCTGTGATAGTGCTTCTACTAATCTAACTGAAAAAAAAAACAGAAGTGTCTGCGGACTGGCTGTTTGTATTTTTGCAGTCTTCTTGTATCATTATATATGACTATTCAGAATATTGAGGGATTTTCAGAATGGAGAGCAATATATACAGTATGCGTTAGAAAATTTTTAACACAAACAGAAGTGCATTAAAGCAAATTTTGACTAAACCATTTTACTCTTAAGTCTTGCTACAAATAGAATTTTAGGTTATTATCCTGGGTATTTGATAAATACGAATGGAAGAATTGTGATCAACATTTTGTTTTTCCACAGTTCGTGCATTACACATGTCACACATGTTGGTAGTCAATTGTAATATTTACCCTAAACTTCAACTTGTAATAAAGCTAAACTCGTGCCACAGAAGTGGGTAGGCTGAGTTTTAAATGAATATTCTACCTCATTTATTGAGTGTCTTGCACAAATTTACATTGTAATGGGATATGTTTATTGCTGTTCAGCTGAATATTGTACATACTGTGTGAAATTCCACTCCTGGATTGCAGTGGATCAAAGATATTTTGTTTGTTCTACAAAAACAAAAAAAAGTTAAATTTGACAATTACTACTCATTATGGAAATGTATTTATATATCACTTCTTTCTTTCTTTGTATATTTTGGTATTAAGTGTGTGATCTTTTCCACAAGATAAGAGGCTTTTAAATCTAATTTCTTAACACCATGATCAGGCAGGAAGTTTATAATTTTTAGAATAATTTGAATGAAAATTGTAGTTTATTAGTCTAGTTCAGATATTAATTTTTAATTAATGGTATTTATTTTTTTTAAAAATCTGAGAAACCAGCAAGTTTTCAGTTCAGACAAGTTCACTTTAGAGACAAAGTTCATTTTAGACAGACCCCATGTTTATCCTACGTGTTGGTTAAATCACTAATTATCAAGCTTTAAAAACATCTTTTTCGCAAAACTGAAAATGTCTCTGAATTAACACGAAGCATTAATCATCAGGCGGGTTTCACAGAATGAACAGGAGAAGATAACTCGGCTATTTCACACATTCTGGTGACTGTAACCACCTGCCTTTGAGGGTAGCAAGGAGATAGAATACATACATCTTTAGGCTCTGACAAAGCTTGTGATTTTTATGAGAAATTCAATGTTGTGAAGCTCAGCTTTTCAGACAAGACAAAAACTTCCCTAAAAATAGGGTATTGCTTTGTGCATGCTACAGTTGCAAAATGAAACAATGAGGTTACCCGTTTGCATTTTCTCAGGTAGTTAAAGTAGGACAGGCACATCATAAATAATTTTCCGTTTTTCAGTACAGAGAGAAAATTTTGCGAAGAAAGAGCATCGTTCTGTTATGTGAGCATATGTAATATGACGCAATAAAGAGAGCTAGAGTTGTCAGGTTTGATCCTTGGGTCCAGAATTATTCCCCTGAGGCAAAAACGCTGATGTCACTTATGTTCCAGCAGCTATAGACGCCTCTACCTGGCAATGTTTAAGGTTCTGGTATTCCAAATTCAAACGTAAAGTTTGATAGTGTAAACCATAAAAAATATTCTGCATGTTTTCTATTGCCTCAGCATGATTTTGTTTTACATATCTACTGTTCACAGAGGAATTAAAACATTCATACCAACATGCTATCACCCGTTCGCAGAGCACTGGCTAGACAGCTTGGCCATGTGGCAAGAACGTATATGACGTAAGCTTATGGCCGCGCGCGCAGTGGTTGTAACAATTTAGACTTTGGTTAATGTAACCCTGTGGGTTGTCAGGGGCCAGCAGAGGCATTATATAATTATGACAGACCCTTTAAGGACTGTTTTATTGGAATAATAGGTTATCCTATGATTTAATATGGTGTGTAGGACGGTGCAGTGGACATCCTTTCAGATGATTGCCAAATTTAGTTCATATTGCCCAGAGGAACAGCTTTCTTCGTAGGATTGAAAATCACAGTTACGAACTACTCTTGTCTGTCTCCACATCTTGGATTCACAAATTAATTATTTTGCCCTGCATGATGCCTCTTTTAGTGACAAAATGCTCAGAAATGAATGAAGATTAATAAACATACAATAAATTAGGGCTGACTTGCAACGTATGTATTTAAAAACTAAATTACCACCAGTTGCTAAGAGGTCTGTCTACAGTTTGTATGTGAGCTTGGCAATGAGGTAATTTTGTTTTCATTTGGTTACATTTGTTATTGTTATCAATCCAAAGTTGATACTGTTTGATTGTGCTGAGGCAAAAGACAAGAATGAGCAGTAAATACATCTGTTTAAATAGGTGTACTAAATGAAGCACATTTCTCAGTCTTGTCTACTTTTTTCAGAGATTTGCCTATTAAAGGGAAATACTGTAGTTGTTGCAAGGGAGATCATCTCAAAATTAAAATACCTTCATTTCATTGTTTTAATCTTGTTTCCAGCTTAATTTTGAAAAACAGTGACAATAGGACTGAAACTTAAATTCAGTTCTGTATTTTCTATATTATTTTCAGGAGTGATTAAAATCACAGTGACTTCTAGATGCATTAAAATTACAATAGAGGAATTACTGGCCAACTTTTCTTTTGAGACTGATCATTAGCATTGTATTTTTTTTTGTTTAGCAATATCTTTTGAAAAAAATTATTTGCTATGCCAGTAAACAAAATGCCTAGATTCCTAATGGAAAGACCTTTAACTTGATATGTGATACTTCATCATAAAGGCATACGTAAAAAACATTCTGTTCGGGAAAAACAGACTCATTTTTGTGAAACCTGCCACAAGTTTGTAAATTTTTCATGAGCCCTTTTGTCAAAAGACATCATATATCTCTTTTTCTTTAATTTTTTTTGTTCTTTTTAGTTATTGTGCATGCATTTATATTGAAAATTGAGGATTCCCATTTATGTATTTTATGTAAATTGAACATTTATTAGCCCGTGGTTTTTTTTTTAAACTTCAAGATGTAAAATCCAAATTTCCAAAGCATTAGTGCCATTTCCAAATGAGTTGGGGTTGCTGATGAACAACTCATTAAGACCTAAACTGGAGAATTTGTTTGGTTCATGCGCATGTTGTAACAAAGATGTGTTGTATTGTGCAATCCATGAACTAAGGTTTTATGTTGCCTGTGGACAAGTATTGCCTTATAATAATATAAAGTGGCACATACCCGATTAATCTAGTCGATAATTCAGTATTAATGTATCATGTTTGGTATCAAACCCCATGCAATATTTTCAGGGTTTATCCGCAGTCTTGAAGCCATAATGTAACATGCAAATTTTATACGTATACATAGACTGTACATATACTTCTTGATCACTCAGTGCAGCTGTATTTTTTTTTAAAGATTTTCTCAAATATATATCACAATGCCTTCCATCACATTATGCATCATTAGGAGTCAGTACTGTATCGTCAGTTTTGTTGATCCCAGTATATGTACCTCAGCATTCACTGCAACCCATATTTTCAAAGACTTTCTCCATATTACAATCCCCTCTGTAGTGGTATGCAGCTAAAATAGTATTTCATCTTCATTGTTTATGTCAGTGTTCAGCATACATGTAATGTACTGATACTTCAGCATATTTTTTTAAAGACCTTATTGGTTCAGTCACTTCATGCAGTATTTTAACTTCATTCCGTGTTCCTTTTACAAGTACAGGATAATAGTAAATACACATACATACATATATATTTCTGCCTGTAGTGCAGCCTACACTAAGACTTCTCTTATACTTATACAGTCCTTCTCTTCAAAGAATGGATCTTAAGCAGGTTGCCCCCCTTCCCCCCCATTCATGTTCCACTGATTTACATACTGTACATCATAATATTGATGATGTCAGGCACAAACCGTCGAAGGTCTGAGATTGGGCCCAGACGTTTTTTTTTCGATAAATAGCCAGAGCATACCATTTCACATCATGTCTATAAAAATACATCTGCAAAGAAATCACAAGAACTATACAGTATAAAAAGTATTAAATTTATCAAACCGTGTAACTCAGCTCTCTCTGTTGTCAGCTCAATTTTTTGGTCTGGCATTGGCATCCCTGGATAATATATTAAAAATTTTAACAGGCTACGTGGGTGTGTAAAAGATTTAACAGGCTATGCAGATGTGTATTTTTTGTGCATTTTGATTATCCTTTAGAAAATTTGGTCAAAATTTGTTGCGCAACTGAGTTATGCATTTTGTACAATATAAACTATAGAGAGGGGCGACCCTTGTCTGCTAGCAGACATGAGTTAGATGTGTTGTGCCCAGAGTAGACGTTTCAATGGTTCCACCTAGAAATTGATAGCGGCAACATACTGATTAATCTAAAAGTTTTAGTTATCGTTAACAGAGCCATGAATCTGATTTTAGCACTTGCAAAAGATTTGGAAGGTTGTGAGGGCAACTTGTGGAATTTTGTTAAATCCCCCAGTTTTAGTCAAGTTAAACCTGGAGATGTTGATGCAGACTCTTAAAACTGATAGCGTAAAGTGTGGCTTCTGGGTTTATAAAGGATCAAAAAGTTGATAAAGCCAACATTCTTTTATAAACCTAAAATGAAAAATACATGTATTAACCCCAATCTTGCCAGATTTTGTCATTAGCGGAAGATGAACTGAGATAAAGGATTGGAATACTGATAATATTGATAACTTCAGATTATTAATCACAATCTAGGGGATACCCAGATGTGTTGGTATATTGTAAAGTGAAGCTTCTGAGGGTTTCCGAAGCAACTCGATGTTGATACTGAAATTGATAAACTTGTCATAAGCAGAGTCATGATCTGAGATTGCGAAGTGTGTGTTCCAGGGCTCTGTGTAGGATTGGAACCTTGATAACACTACTAACAGAATGATTGCAGTAAACCTCAAAAACCTCAAAATGCTATTTGCAGCCTAGATCTACCCAGAGTTGTTGGTACGGAATCTTGAATTGATATTGTGCATTGTAGCCTCTGGGGGTTTACGGAGGATCTGAAATTTATAAAGCGAACTCTTTATGCACCAAAATATGTATTAATCTTGCCAGACTTGTCGTTAGCAAATGTCGTGAACTGATATTATGAAGTGTGGGTTCTAGAGCTTTACGAAGGACAAATATTGATAACCACAACATTTTAAAAACCTTAATGTTGTTCACACTCAACATCTACCCAGAGTTGTCGGTACAGAGCAACTGAAATTGTAGATTCTGGGGTTTATACTGTAAATGATTCAAGACTTTTAAAAAAGCCAATATTATTTTATACATCAAAAAAATATTATCCCCCGTCTCGACATGTCTAAAATGTGATATGGAAACATTTTTAATACATTAAGAAAATGTTAACCATAGACCAGCCACTTTTCATTTAACTATGAACTGAAATTAACCCCAGACTTTTTTGTGAGCAGTGCAATGAATAAAGACTGCAAAATATGGGTTGTGGGGAAAGTAGATCTACCCATAGTTATCATTAAGATTTAAACATCTTCAATCACTCGAGCCAAATGTTGGCAATTCTGAAAATAGGATGTAATTCTGGTGTTCAGTGTTTCTGTAATGATTTCACAATAGTGGTAACTAAGGGCATGTCTGATAAAGCCCTGAAAGTGAAAGACAGCGGTGGTAACAAAACGTCTAAATCATCCCATAGAGTTGCCTCTGGCATCAGCTTTAAACCATCCAATTGGCAGACCGCGCAAAAGGGCCAACTTGGCTTACTTGTGATTATACTAGTAATAAACTGATTATTTTTTTTTTACATAGCATGGTGAAGAACATAATTTCTTGCATTTATTTATATATGCCTTTAGATCCAATGAAAGACAACAGTTCTAATGTTTTTCTTTCTCTTGTAAAATTCACTTTTTTAGACAAAACTTAAGTAGGACAGTTTGTGCCAGATACCATAGAAGGCTACTTCTGCACCTTGTGTAGCCTGTTTTTCAAATTTTTCATACTGCAGTCTCTTCCATCATAGTGTGCATTTTATTGTAAAACAGTACAGTATGTATTTTAGCATCAATTTTCATGTCCCCCTTTATGATGGCAGCAGGATGGACACAGCAGGGCCATCCGAGCATTTATTATATACGAGGAAGCCATTTCATATTATGGCATACATACCTGTACAGTGTAGTGTAGTCTCAGGATTGTTTTATTATTATGTACTGCAGTGTCTCATAAAATTTGCCATGATCTTATTTTTATACTGTACCATGCAATTTGAAAATTGTCATTGAAATTTCATTGATCATTAAAAAGTCCTTACTGCTTGTCAACCAGATCTTCCTTGTGCTGAATACAGTATTGTGTGTGACTTTCATCCCTGTTGACATTTTACATATTCTGCTGGAGATGAGGTGCAAAATTTTTATTTTTGCAGGAAGAAGAGGTCTTGTTTTTAATCAGGACTAGGACTATCATCGGAATGAACATTAAATTCTGAAATTTCTATACTGTATTATTATTATATTTATATCCTACACTGTGATTATGAAATATGGCCAGCAAATACCCTGGTGGGCCCAGAAAAAAAAATAATGCAGTACAGTATTAAATTAAGTTCTTCAACTAATTTTAATTTTATCCATGCATCGGTAAAAGTTTATATCACGTCCGCAAGTCAAGACTGTTCTTTTGTAGTGAGTTCTATCAGACCTCACAGTCACAGCTTGTATTGGCAAAATTTAAGCTTAATACATGTAATATGTAATAATACTGATTGTCATGATAGATCTAGATGGAGATTCATAATTATTAATAATGCGGTTTACAAGTCTCATATCCAGGCTGATGCCCGCTAACACTAATAGATAGTCTAATTATTTTATTAGGCTGTATTAGATACTATTGTTCAAAGAAAACATCTGAAATGAAGAGTCACGCTATTGAGGCAATGCAACATTTAAGATCAAAACTTCGTGATACAATATCTTCTTGTTGTAATTGGCTTTCTTATGCAACATTTTTGTCCTCTAAACAATTTTTTAAGATAGTGGAGCTCTGACAAACACACGCTTCTTAAGGCAACTTGAGGACCATATTGCTGATACAGTTGTAGTATGTAAATATTTATATTAGACTTGTTAATTAGTATGAGCATTTTTATTAACACTCTTAATTAAGAGGAACAAAGCAGTTGGGAGTGTGTTAAGAAGGGGAATGTGTTTTGCAATTCTTCTGTAAATAGAATACCGCTGTTTAGCAGCATCACGCAAGTTTTACAAACATGTTGAACAAGAATTTGAGAAACAATAATAAACCGGAAAGCAAAAAGTTGAGGCCACTGTTCCATATTATTCAAATTTCATGACATTACAGTGAAGCCTGGATGTATTTATAAGTCATGGAAGTAGGCATACGTTAGTCAATCTCAAACAAAATTTCTTGATCGTCCTGCTACACAGTACTCCAACCAGTATTTAGTTGGACATCGATAATAATTAATAAGTAACCCTCAATAAAGTGGTAACTTCACGGCCACTCACATATTGGCTGGGCCAGTCAACCAGTTCATTTCACGCGGTTACTCTTTGTAACAATACAGTATGGTGACCGTACTCTCAGATGTTGATTCATCTACATATTAGTACACAATGTAGTACTGTACTTAGGAGAACCTCATGACTTCATACATTATCGTAATTGAATGGTATTTATAAGTCATAAAGCTCTAGATCCCAATACTACGTGTATAATGTTTTAGCTCACGAATTTAACACCCCATGAGTTTAAATTTCTTCCTGGTCCCCTGAAATTCGACATTTTATAAAGTTTTACTGTACTCTGCTTTGACGAAAAGCAAAATTCACTGCTCTGAAGCCTGGATACAAGTTCTGAAAATACGTGTAGTCTATCTCGAACACACAAATTCTTGATCGTCATATTATTACAATATTACGTATACAGTATTCTAGTACTCAGGTGGACATCGGTAATATCATAGATACTAAGATAGTAGAGTCACTCTACTACTGTAACTATGGTAATATTAACTACATGTACTCCTCAATAATAAGTTTAACTCCACTCACAAATTGGTTGGGCCAGTCAAACACCTGAACAGTCCACTTCACACGTGTACCCTTTATATTATTATGGTGACCGTTCTATTACAACTTGATTTATCTAATACACGTGTAGTAGAACCTCATGACTTCATACTGCCTCTCTGCCTCTTTAGTCACAAAGCTGCAGTCCCAAGTTCTAGATCCCTGTTACATTTTATCTCATGAACTCAAATTGTGAAATACCACCAGAATTTGAATTTCTTCCTGGTCCGCTGAAATTTGACATGCTGTATATATAAATATTAAAGTTTTACTGTACTCTGCTTTGAAGAAAAGCAAAATTCACTTTTGCTTACATCTGCTCTAAACTTTTGCACATCATACATGACAATCCCGTTTTTGGCATTCTCTCAATCAAAAGTCCCAGCCATACTCTTTCTTACCACACACAACTTCTGATTTCAAACCCTAAGTCTTGGGTCTGAAAAGTGCTGTAAAACTTCTCAAGTCATTGACTGATCTGAGAGTGATATCAAAAAAGAAAAACTTAGCAAGGTTACACTGTGAGGTAAATAGCACAGAAAACCATTTAATGTTTAGTTAAACAGTGGAGAATGCAGGAAATGCTAAACTGGACAAAAATCAAATGTTCAGGAATTAATAATGAATGTGAAATTTATTCACCATATAATTCAAAGTCGCTTTAGTCTTTAGTTATTACTAAGACTGTAATTGTGGAACACTTGAAAAACACAACTTGGCACTCTGCGTGTCATGACTGCGCACCTCTCCTCACACTAGAATACATCTCAAAATACGTCATCAAAGCTGTTTCACTGGAAGAAGTTTGAGTGATGGATTAATCAGCGTTACTGTATAGTAACAGCCTGTCATGATTCTGCTCTGGGACAGTACAGTAGTTACTAGTAGTAGTAGCTCTATCAACCCTTTTATAAATTTAAACCATACACAATGACTGTGTTGAGAAGGAATAGCAAATTGCACTGCTGGCCATAGGTTACAGCCAAAACACGGGATGTTCTCAAAGTTTTTAAGACACTACAATAACAGTATTTGTTTGTAATTTGGTAAATGATTTCAAAGCTTCTGTCCTCAAGTTTGAAAAGGCGGAAAGCGGCAGTTTTACTGCAGGAATTCTTCAGTGATATATGTGGTATATGTGTATAAGTGATGAAAATGGCAGTCTTGCATCCTCGCAATGCACAATATTATTATTCCACATTCTCCCTCGCTGACTACAAAATCTTTTGCATCAACCAACTGATCCGTTTGACAATTCAAGTACAGTACGCTCATTGTTCTTCAACAACATAACATCTTCACCAACAACGCAACACATTCACAGTGTTCTGAAGAGATCCTCCAAATCAAATACTCAGTCCAGAAGAAATTAAAATACGCCCATGACATGAGTCTTACTATAGTCTACTCCATTTTCAATCACCATGGCAACGACACCCAGTTGCCAGGCAATATCACCCTTCGCTGAGGGCTTTGTCATTGCCACGTTGACGATCTGCCCAGCAACACTCCAGCTGACGTAATCATTGGTTCTTGTTGGCTTCTTAGTTTCACTGAGTTTGGCTTGCCACATCAGCCGTGCACTGGCCGCCGAATCAGTCTCGAGGGCCAAAAGGGACGCTTGACCTGAGGAGTCACCCACACCCATGACTAAGACATCTTTTGTGGATGTCGCAGACTGTCGGGTCACACTGATTCGTGACGTCACAAGAGTCACGTTGCTTCCCACGTCAGCTATAACCAGAAATAAGAACAAAAACGAGTCATATCACAAAACAGATGAGAGTATTAACCATCACCTAAGTAACTCACAAAGATAAAACAAAATTAAGCCGTAAGGGGGAAATTTCACATTTAATGTGACATTACTAAATTACACTTATCACAAGAGCGCTCAAGGCGCAAAAACACGTAACAAGAAGTGATACTGACATTAAACTCGGTCATTTGACCGAAGTAAACGTGCATTGTTTGCTCTTCTCTAATCCAGGCAAGCTCCTTACTGTTTGTCAAATTATAATGGAATCTCGTACATAATTTGTATTAATGCTGTGGTACAAAGCGCACAAGATTACAGTAGGCTTATCACGGCAACATACAGTAGTTTAATATAGTATTTTTTAAGTCTTTAGAAATGTTTTGGTAGGGGTAGATTTTGAGAACATAAAGTTTGTGTAGGCCTGTACACTAATGTCAAAGCTACTCTTGTCTCTAGGGAATCAACGAAATCTTTTACGTTTTTAAGAGTGAATTTTTTTTTTTTTTGCTAGAATATGTATTGAATAATTACCCAAACAAGAATGTACCAACTAAAACTCTACTAAATCATGAAATATCAGCACCAGGTAAGGGGGAAACTACATGTAGGTCAAATATGTGCACAAAACAATGAATCACAGCAATTTGCTTTACTTGACTGGCTGGTTGTTCTTTAAATCCTTCACTGCTTCGGCATAGACAACAGTCTGTCCGAAATGTGCGCATGCACTCTGTGATGGAAATCTACACCGAACTGCTCCACTCCTAACTTCTTTGTTTCTTCCTAAAAGAAATGATGCTTACCAACATTGATGATGCCAAGGGAAGTGCCATTTGCAGCACTGTGGCCAGCCAGCATGGGAGGAGATCTATTCAGAATCCAAACTGTCCGATCATCTTCGGCTGACATCGGCTGTACCATTGGCTTAGTGTAGGTGTCGTAGACGGCCATTGGTCCATACATGCAGCTTTTCTTGAACACAAGGGTACCTTTGCTTCCGTCGTCCCGTATTGCCCAAAGAGTTCCAGGATATGGCTGATGTAGATGTGCCTGATCTTGCTGTCTGTGTGTTTGACTATGATCTAAATATCCTGGGTTATTTACATACACAGTGTTGCGGAAGTACGTAACGACAGGCTCTGGGCCTTCTGCAGTTTGCGCATCATGTCCGCGTCCTTGATCATCTCGCGTCATGTTGAAATACCAGGCTATTTTGATTTTTGGGGCCATCTGAGATAGCAGATCCATGGCGTACAAACGCTGAATATTGACCTCTCCAACTTTCTGTTGATTAATAAAAAAAAAAGTCAAGGGGGTATTCAAACAATTAGTCTAGCTAGCCCTTCGTCTTCTCGAGGTGTGACAAGCGAACGTTTGTTTGCGCCAAAATATTGTTATACACACAAGGATTGACATTGAAACTTTGTAAAAGAATTAAAGATGTTGCTGTCTGCCGACGTATGATTTCAATGGAGAAAGTTAAAACTGTCAGTGAACATGTAAAGAAGTAATGACTGATAGTGGAGAGAGGAACTACTTGTAGAACACTGATATATTAAAAGTACTCCTAAGTATATCTTGTTATGAAGGATGAATAATTTCACATGCACAGATTCATCATCTTTCTGTCAATCTCATTTCTTTACTCAGGTGGACCTCTTAATATTAAGTAGTCTATACCTCAATATTAAGCACTGTTTACTTTTTCCACGCACCAAGACATACTTTATAATAATATCGAGGTTCTACTTTTTTATAATGAGCACTGAACATGGTATCATCAGGTTCATCGGCACACCTAAGTTCGTCGTAAACACTAGTGCCTGTCGCCTGTAACATGAGAAGTGACAATTGGCACTTTTCACGGTATCCATTAACATTAACGGTGTCCATCTGTAACATAGTGCAGATTGTGTGATATGATATGAGAGAGAGAGAGAGAGAGAGAGAGAGAGAGAGAGAGAGAGAAACACGGGGAAGGAAGAAATGTGGATACTACTCCATACGGAAGAGTTGTCCGGGATGAACTGCGTGACGACATAAGCTCGGTAACCTGCGATGATTGGATGGCTGGAGGGGACGAACGTGCCATTGATAGACGTGCCATTCACCAAGGCACTTCCGGTGAGAGCGACCGCCCCATCGATAATGCCATCTGGTAGAGTAAACAAGCGATCAGAAACACCATGTCAACACTTCCCCGAAACATAATACCAAAATATGGCAGCATAGAAAGACATCCTGTCTTGATGGAATCAGTAGTGAACTTGTCAACGCTTGCCAACTTTAATTAGCATTTTATTTATTCAAAACCGGACATAGTCTGGGCAAAGAGATAGTGGTGAACACAAGAGCAACTTGATGTCTCGTGTTAGATCACATTCTAAATCTGTTTACTTAGCCATTGTGCAGATCTTATCCATCTGCAAGCCCTTATGAGGAATGAATGACCATTCCTGCTTATTAAGTGTCTACTTTAGCGTCAATGTGACTGATCCCTCTCTCCCTCTCTTTATGAATTCCCAGGTCCTAGTATTGTTAAAAATAAAGTTTCCTAGCCTCAATCCTAATGATAGATACATCCGCTCATCTAGGGAAAAAAAATTGATCACAGTGTCTAACAAAACAGAATATTGTAGTCGGAGGGGATCCCTTGCGTGTTAAATCGCAAAAATACAGCCTCGATAATCACAATTCCAAAGTTAGAATTACAGTAATCTATAATTCTATAATTTCGAGCTTGTGAGCTCTTCCGAAGTCTTGAATAAAATATGTACATGGAAAAAAACGGTTACAGGATCGCAGCATGACGGCGTGAACGAGTGTGCGACTTTTTCCAACATTGCAGTCTCACTCTGTTATTTAAGAACATATTTGCCCAGTATGTGGCATGAACATCCATGATAGTCAGCATCTACAATTCCGCTTGCTCCGCACCGAACACCACCATCGCCCCCCCCCCNAAAGAAAATAAAAAACAAACGGAAGGCGTCCAAGTTCAGAGAGCCCTCAGCCCAACGCACACAAAAAAAAGGAAGTACTGTTCAGGTAGATGGAGAACTGTCCCCTTTTTTTTTTGTTTTTTTTGGGGGTGGTAAGGGGAGGAGCACAGAAAAAAATCGAAGACATTGTGCTAACCCTTTCCCACAAAGATCTTACTGATGCCACTGATGCATGAAGATCAAAATAAAATGATATTGTAACTGTAGTCAATTTGTTCCTCTGCTTTGAACTTACACTGGGCTTGCCTGAATCTGCAAAACAAAAGATTTCCTTGTTCATCCCGTCCGCTCTGGATCTAGATTCCAGGTATAACAGTACTTTATTTTATTGGTTTTCCGCTGGAATGTTATAGCAGTTACTAAGTCTCTTTTAAAGACGATAAAGCGCGCACCGCCAATTAGCAACTCCTGGCCTCATCTTCTCGAGAGAGCACTAAATGTAGCAAAGGCCAGTGTAAGACGGTGTAAATCACCACCACCAACAGAGCTATGACGGCTAGTTCAGGCAAGACCACCTGCATTGAATTGAAGTGGTCCGCTCGCACAACTTCTGGTTCCCACGGCCAATGTCTTATCTGACAAGCAATTTGCTTGCAGAATTAATGGGAAAGATCAGGGGTGGGCGCGTGCTCTTCACAACATCAGCACGTGCGGAAACCAATCCTTACTAACATCACTGTGACCTCGGAGTCATTGCAGGAGCGTTTTGTTTTTTTTTTTGTTCACCTTGCAAATGGCAGGGTCAATGCCGCAGTGACCCACTTGCCTCGATCCTAAGTTAGATGCCTGATATTATTATTATGATCATGATCGCCGCTCACCCAACTTCGGCAGGGATGGAAAAACAAGGGGCCCTTACGTACAAACAAACGAGACTAACACAATATAGGCTAATACATAAAACTATTTACGACATGAAATCTCTTTTCAGCTGCCTACCCTTTTCAATCCAATACATAACATGTTTGCTGGTGTGCTCACTGGTACTTAAATGAACGATTAATACGTCTCTGATCTGTTGGATTCAGCTCCATATTGTTTAATCGAAACTAGCCTATTAACCAGTTGTGACCCCTCCCCCTCTCCTCTTCTAGTTTCCAGGTATGACCCTCGGAATTTCTCGTTATTTTAGCCTATTTCATGAGCGCAAAACTCAGCAGATAACATCATCGCCTTCCAACCAAGCAGTCATTATTAAACCACATTATTTCGAACAAGCTAAGGCCAATGATCAAGATGGGGGTGAAGCAAACGACTAGGCCAGCCCCACTCCCAGCAGGCAGTTTAACCAAGGAGGATTTAATCGTAGGCCTACATGAAAATAACCGTGTCCTTGAAATACCGAACTCACTAAGCTAGGTCATCTCACTGGCCCCAGCAGGATTCAGGTTCATGACCCTTGCCCCCCAAAACATTACCTCTGAGTACAAACCCTTTTCCCTGACTCAATCACTTTGTTATTCACGAACAAAGTAGCGTAAGTCATGTCAACAGTATTGTTCTGATACTTGATTCCAGTTCTAAAAACTAAATTCAAGCGATTAATCATTCTGTACACTCCTCGGGCGCTATCAAAACCCTGGGATATCATCTTTCAGTCCCGTAGTCAACGATTGGGAACAGTGGTGGTGCTATGCATCCTGATCTTCCCCATTCGCGTGTTAGAAGGTTACCTCAAGAGCAATAAACATTCCGGCGTCTGTGTTTGTGTGGTCGTTCTTGTGAAAACACTCGCTGAAATTTTCAAACGCCAAAACCACGCCGCATTCTGCAAGTCATTAGTGAAGGTGAAGTAATTGCGGAACCCCTGTCGTCGATTCAGCTTAGAGATCTATAGC